>VZTY01020759.1:158396-357405 GCA_013400935.1 Turnix velox
GACTTGACATAAGAAAGAAATTCTTTACAGTGAGGGTGGTGAGGCACTGGAACGGGTTGCCCAGAGAGGTTGTGGATGCCCCCTCTCTGGAGGTGTTCAAGACCAGACTGGACAAGGCACTGAGCAGCCTGATCTAGTGGGAGGTGTCCCTGCCTATGGCAGGGGGGTTGGAACTCGATGATCTTTAAGGCCCCTTCCAACCAAAACTATTCTATGATTCTATGATTCTGTTCCCTGGTTATCCAGAGGGTGGTGTAAGCCTGCTTTCCACTGGGCTACTGACTCCTTCACAGCCCACTCATATCATCGAGTGAAATTTCAGGCTCAGGCTACCCCATTCCTGTACCAGGGTCCCCACACATGAATGCTTCACTCTGTGCCTCACCCCATCACCAATGCAACCGTGAGGTTCCCCATCACACCTACAGATGGAAATAGCTTCCCATGTTGAGTCAAGCTGCCATAGACTGGAGTTGGCCTGTCTTACACAGTGTTAAAATGTGCATTTTACATGATTGCCCAAATGGAATGGGGCATGCAGCCTGTCACCAACCTTTCCTTGGGCTCAGCCACGAGAGTGAGGAGTCATGCTGGAGATGTCATGGAAGACAGTTGACTCCAGCCCCAGGGGATATGGTGATACTGGTGCACTTGAATTTCTAATTCAAAGTGGTCGATTCACCAAGTAGTTTATTTAAAACTACGTCAACATTTTTAAAATTTCTGAATGGTAGTTTTCATAAGTCTTATGTGACTCTTCCAGATTGGTGTGTCAGCAGATGAAATGGAAAATTTGGAAGTGCTGTGCTGACTTTCTCACCATTACCTGTTCCCGGAGAAATTTAGAAGTTTCCTCTGTGCGGGATCGTGCATCTCACCTAAAGTCCTCCACAGTTGAGAAAAAAGCCACTTTCTGTCAAATATGGAGCAAAGTGAAATCAAATTTGTGGTATGATGACAGCAAGCCATGGGACTGCAATATTTAATGAATAATCAGTTTGTCTCCAAAACGCAGTGGCCAAAATTGTTTGCTAATTCTTGTCACCTAAAGTGCCTGGTTTGAATTTTAGAAACTGGTGAAAAAATGAAGTGGGCAAACTCTGTAATTGACAACTATGTATTTTTTCTTTCAGAATGCATTTTCAGCTTACAGCAGGAAATGGCATTTATGTTTTTCTCCAAAACAGAAAGAGAACCAAATCAAATAAAATTCTAAATGTTTTTATTATTAAGCTTGCCAAAACCAGAAAGAACCTTTTCTTGTGGCTGTATTTACTTGGTTTGCTGACTCCTCCACCATGTACGACACAGGAGATCAGATCCAAATCTGGGATCTTTTTTTTTTTCCATAGTATTTATTTTTCTGGATCTGTGAAGCTCTACTGCCCAGACCTTTAAAAGGATTTCACCTGTGTTACAAATTAAGGTAATTTGATAAGGCAGCACCTGCTTTTCCTAAATTTGAGTGCAACTTCTTCAAATATACTGGGTGGACTATGAGAGTAACCTGTCTATCTCATCCCATCCTGCCCCATGAATGGTTATATTTTTCCCCTGAAAACATGACAGACATCTTATATAGATAAATCAATTTTATTTAAATAAAATTACAGGCATATTTTTCTATTATAGACTAGCACATAGTTTTAAAAGGCACCAATATTTAACAATAATTTAATTTTTCTTGAGAGCAGCTAACCTTTTCTGAGTGGCGTTTGTAAACTTGTCATGGCTTCTTCCCATTCATTTAACTCAAGCAAAAAACTTTTCCTAGTGGAATGCTGAAGGTTGTACCTTTTTCTTCATATGAAGTACCTTACTATTCCCAGGCATCTCTTTTGGACAGTGCTTGAGAGGAATGGGTCAGGCGTTCTGCATTGCAAGAACCCACCCTGAAATGGCATGTTTCTTCCCTTTGTGTCACTAAAAGTACATCAGGCACAAAATCCCGCTATGACACTCGCTTCACGCATACTGTAAGTTTTAAAATTAAAACCAAGAGACTACTGTTTCTTTGAGGCTTCAGAATCTACTTTTCTTTGCATTTCTTCAAGCTTAACTATATAATGCTACATTCCCTTATGTAATGAGAGTTTTTGTAAGAAGCCTGCTCTACAGTTCTGTGTCACAAACTGCATTAGCCTCCAGGTTGGTCTTCTTTAAAGGCATCTTTGCTAAGCAGAATTGCACCAAAATCCGTGCATGTGACCTGTGGGGTTATAAATCCAGTTCTCCGATCATTTATGGGAGATTCACAGAAGAGGAATAAAGGGAGACAGAGGTGATACCTCTCAGCAGGCTGAGTCTTTCTCAGGTTTTCTCCCAGGAAAATACACTGACCTACAGCCACTGCTGGACTAATGCCCGGTCACAGGTAAGGAGAGAGCCAGAGGCAGTAGGTTGAGACAGTCACAGGAGGAACTGTGTCAGGCACCTATTCTTCTGGCCATCATGTTCAAGTACTGTCAATTTTCATTTCTTAAAAAGCATTTTATTGAAAAGGAGAGTTTGCTATGCACTAGCCACATTCACAGGTCTCTCAGATTATCGAATCCCGTAAGGTTCACTTCGTTGGCTGATTTTGGCTTATCACAACAAACTTTTTTAATAATTCCAAAGTTCTTTTTGATACACAGCCATCATCTTCACTTCCCATCACAGCAGAAGTTTTACACCCCAAGCAAGCTAACAGGAAAAAATTTCTGTCCTTTAAGAGGCTCCCAACAATTGACAGAGACAAGAATGATGTGGTACAATGAAGGTTAGATTATAGCTGGATGTCATGGCACACAGCGTTTGGTCAATGCATCCCTATTGCAATTAACAGACAAGCTCATCACCAAAGTCATGGATCTTCCTTCTGGCTTATGCCAACAAAAAATCTGATTTTAATGGAACCACAGTAATGAAATTCAAGTCTTAGATTTACAAAGCAAATATAAAACAATGCAGAGTTTACAGTGAGACCACTGCAAAGCTACAAAAATACCATTCAGACACCTAACTTACAAGAATGTCCTGAAACAGACTTCATGAAAGTTTGCCAAAATCTCATGGCTCTTCAGAGAAAGCCACTGAGGAAGAGTTATTAAGAAAAGTGATCTTTGGCTGTGCATTTGCAGTTTCCTGCTTTACATTTCTAAGCACAGAAATTTAATGTGTGAGCCAACTTTCTTGCTTTCCAAAGTAGATTCATCTGAATAATCTGAAACCTGGTTACAAGTGTCACTTCACAACATATGACAAGGATCTAAAATATATTTTTTTAATTACCAACTGAAGTCTTGGAAGAAGACATATCATAACATAGCCATTTTATCATACTTCTCTTCCTACTTAGGTTATCCCTTAAGTTTAGAGATAAAGCACCTTAATATTTGTACAGTATTAAATGTAATTTATCAAGAAAAGCAGTGAAGAATCTTGCAATGTTCCTACCTATGAGAAGCGAAGTACTTCCTGAAGACCTCCTTCAGAATAGACAACCTCAGTGATTTTGGAAAGGCATTGATAAACCTAGCAGTCTAAAATTCAGCATTAATAGCATGTGCAGCTAAGAAAGGTGCTCCTTGGAAACAAGAAGGTGAAAGCTGAGTTCTGAAAATGAAGTAATTTTGTATGTTACACTGAAGTTGAAATAGCTTTAGGAAAAGTCTTTAATTTTTTTCTGAGTCCTGGAATCCCTTTGTACTACAGACTATTTTATTACTTATCATTTTGAGTAATCAGTTTCCTTCAGTTATTAATTTTATGCTACTCATTTTCCTGGTTCTCACTGAAAATAATCTAGGGGAAACTCAAAAGCCGAGGGAGCAAATCCCACAGCTCTCATTCATCTGCTGGTGTCTGACACCATTTCCCAAGGAGAATCTAAAAATACTCTAATCATGGAAGGAACATATCAAAAGTGATGGCCTGGGACTATTTAAGCAGAATTTTTGTCCTGTACTTATCTGTTTGGAAAAATAATTAGAAAATAGCATTTTTAGGTGATCACCTCACCACCGACAGATTTGTGAAACAGTCCCTGGCCACCAGCCATGCACCTTGGTCTCAGTCCTCTGAAAAGCAGAGCACACATGCAGCAGCACAGCAAGTGCTCCCTCCTGCCCAACAGCCTTATGGGAGTAATTTGAAAAATGCATTAGAATCAGAGTGGTGCTTCAATAGTTCATCCCAGTGAGCCTACATACACTGTAATTTTCTGATGCCTTTTGCTATGTATCAGTTATTTCTTTTTTGGTGAAGTTGGATCACAACCCAAGCAACACTGAGTGCTGGGAAAAAGATTTCCCTTTCAATAAAGAAAATAAATACCTCATTGGATCACCCTCAGTCTCTCCGGGAAAGACATTTCAGAGCCACTTCAGTACCTTTCAGAATCACATGATAGCAAAGAAGTAAGACTATTGAGGCACAAGAATGAGTAATTGCAGTGACTTTTGATCATCATACACCTCTTTGGTCCCCTTACCACGCTTGGTAGTGTCTCTGTGGGAGTGAACACATGATGCACTCTCTAGATGTGTTTGTAGTCAGTAGTTCCTTCCGTCTAATATCAAGTCAGAAGCAGGGACACAAAGGTGTTGTGCAAGACAGCTGCAAGACTCTGATGTTTTTATCTTAAAAGCGCAGAATCATCTAGGTGGAAGATACCTTAAAGATCATCAAGTCTTCCTATCTTGTTCCACTGTTTCCCAGGTCTGCACAGTTATTTATGCACACTTACTTGCATGGCAACAAACATGCTTATTTGGGCAATCTAATTATCAGCAGTTTGATCATCAGGAGCTGGAAACCATTTTGCTTAGATTTTAACAAGGCAAACACACAGATTTCATCATGCTTCCTTATCTAGTCCAATCTTGGCTAATATTAGTCTGGTTCGCTTTGAAGTATGTGATAAGCTGGGTACTAGTGCAGCAACCACAGATTGATACCAAGCTTACCCTCTGCTAGTAAAGGCGTAACTGTGTAGATGTAGACAGTCCTCAGAGGATGATATTTGTATAGCAAGCTTCAGTGAAGACTAAGATTGCAAGCAAATAGAGAAATGAGGTATCAATTAGCCTAACGGTAGAGCAGGTAAACTAGTCATGCTATTTTCATACTAAATTTCATCTTCTGACTCCGGATCTCGTTCAGATGTTTTAAGTAATCCCATTTCCATGGGCTGGGACTGTTTAATCTTTGAACGAACTGCCCTGGAAAAAAACAACAAAAAACCCAGTGTTTTCAGTAGTAAATCAAAGACTTACCTGGCCATTTTCACATGGCAAAATACTGCTAACTCTTGCATCTCATTGGGGGATTAAGATGATTGATTTATGAAGACTGGAAGTGGGTCAATGTGGAAGATATTGTAAAGAGGAAATAGTGATTTCCATCAGAATCTGGTCAGAATTTATCCCCAGGCCTTAATTGTAGATACAATTGTAGATAATGTTATCTTAGCATGAGTGATCTCTATAGAAGATGAGAATGTACTGTGTGTGCTGATTTAACAATTCCACCTGTACACACTGCTTGGGAGAGCTTGTTCCAGTGGACTCATCTAAGAGTCCTTCAGCAAACCTCAGTGTAACATCTAGAAAGCTCAATGTTGTGGAGGTACAACACCAATAGCTGTGTTCACTTGGAAGAGTACTAGGAGTACTGTAAAGCTGTGAAGAAGAGTGAGTCTGGCCCACCTCCTCATGGAAGGGAACTCTGCAGAGCAGGCCTGGGGGGGCTTGTCTGATGTTGCAGCAGCTGTTCTCAGCATCCAAAGGGATGGAAGGTTGTTCTCACCTTCTCTATAGTTGCCATCCTTTATTACCCAGTTGGTGTTGGTGCCTTTTGGCCTGAGATCCAAATAAATATGGCACCTCCTCAGCTCAGAGCAAGACTACAAGAACTCTATATGGCTGAAACGGGATTCAATAGCGCTATTATGATAGTAGGAGTAAAATTGGAAGTGAGAAGAATGTTTAGGACAGTGTCCATATAGAATTATAGTAAGGTCCTGCTGGTAGAAAATGATCACACATGGAAGAATCAGGTTACATTTTACAACCAAGCTAACACTGCAATTGGAATTTTATCAGAATTAGCACTGAGGGTAAGGAAATGGGCTAACTTTCGAAATTAGGGGATAAAACTGGCTAGTGAAAGAGGGATCAGGTCTAATCACAGGATCTTGCTGGCAATGAAACCTGTCCAATAATCTTCAAAGCCTGCTGAAGCCTACTGACAAAGCCACATGGAATCAGTAGGGACAACTACTGGGAGAGAAGACATTGCTGGGAAAAAAAGGTCTCAACTTTTTAAGCACTTGCAAATGTGGAAGATTATCAAAAGGAGTTATTTTATGTGAAAAGCATTATGCTATCAGAGCTGGACTTCATTAATTTTTCTCCTCCTTCTAGCAAAGCAATGAGTTACATTGCCTTCATTGATTAGCAGCATCTATTCTTATTTTATTTTACAAGGGAATTACTTATTTTGTGGCAAGCTTTTGATTTGTGAGTGGAGCTTTTATAAAATAAAGCTCTTGCTAGACAACATAGACAGATCCCCAAAGTTTTAGTGGTCCAAGTAACTTACCAGCTGACAATTGTGTAATTCACTCCAAGTATAAGAAATGCAAAGGCGTAATGCCAGCAATAGCACATGGTCAGGAACATCATATTAGTGTGATCCATCTGATTCCACTCTGGGCTCCCATTTGGAGGATAAAGCACAAAACCGATCTGTAATAAAAGATATTTAGCAGTTGTGATGGGATGTATGTCATATGTTGGATTAAATATTATTCTACCCATCACAAGGCAGATATTTTCATATAAAGCTGATTATTCCCTTGATTATTATTAGAAGCAATTTTGCAGTCATGCTCAGAGGTGGTGGATCATTTCACAGTTGTTGCAGAAATGCCTTTGAAGGTGCAGTAAGTCCCAGAGACCCCCTGCCACTGCCCAGTGAATTAAGGAGCTGGCCCAACTAGTCCTGCAGTGATCACAATTATGTGTTGCAAGGAAAGGGGTAGATAATTATCCATATGTGGTCTGAACCACAAGCATATTACCAACAAGCAAACTTGCACAGCCATTCACTCTGACTCACTTCCTCCCAGCAGAGTCTAGGAATGTGTTACACTATTCAGAAGATAAGTAATAAATTGATAAATAAAGGCGAAACATTAGTCCATTTCTTGTGGGTCAACTCTTGAAATTACTTAAAAATGGGTCTTTCTCATTCATGGCTATTAGTTCATGTGAAATACATAGCTGGTTGGTTTATTCAGAGCTGAGAAAGATC
Source organism: Turnix velox (assembly GCA_013400935.1). Classification (NCBI taxonomy): domain Eukaryota; kingdom Metazoa; phylum Chordata; class Aves; order Charadriiformes; family Turnicidae; genus Turnix; species Turnix velox. Next base: position 165,696 of record VZTY01020759.1, read on the forward strand.
CAATTCAGATTAATGTGTGAAATGTGAAGCTAGTAAGCCCATGGGAGCTAAACAAGGGTTTGCCTTGACAAGCACTCTGTAGTGCCTAATACTTTTCAAAGTCAACACTCAACAGTTTAGCTGAGAATTTAGGAGCTGGGAGGAGGAGGACAGGGAGGAGGAGAGGAGGAGTCCATTTTGCATTTCCATGCAGAGAATTCAATGAATGAGAGTGTTCATGATTCAGAAACTCCCTTCACCTTTTACAAATGTATCATGCTGCAGCCAGTATGTGGGTTTCCATCACACATACAGTTGAAGTCTGATGTGGTTGTAAAAAAGCCACATTTAAATGTCTTTAAAAGTATTTTTAGTTCTTCTTATTTTTTTTTACTTTGAAACAAAACCCACATTGTCTCCAGAGCTAAAGAAATAACTTGTTCCAAAATGAGAGCAGGCAAACAACAAAAAATAAAAGGCTGCACGTAATTCTTTTTAATTAAAGCATCTTAAATCACCAAAGTAAAGTCTGCAAACAAGAAAACAAAACACCAGATGCTGCAGCAACGTGTTCTTGAGTTCACTTATAGAAAAATACTGCCATTTTGGAAGTCTGCTTTCCTGCCAGTATTTAAATATTTGATTTGGTGCTGAGTGTCTAGTTTTCCTAAGAAACAGCACTCATTTTTATTAATCGTGTCTGGCCAGCATATAAAAAAAGAGAAGCCAGTCTAGACATGCTGGAAAGAAAAATTACTGGAGTGACCTCAGTTCTCCACTATAAGGTGAAACACACATTGGCAGTAGAGCTCCCATGTCTTTGTTACAAGATCACAGCAATTCATCAGACTCTCTCTGTTGTTTAACAGCAGATAAAGGATCACTATATCAAATATCTAGTAACTGGATGGAATCACATAGGCAAGGCCATGGCCACCCCATTTTGAAGAGTCCTTCTAGCAGCCACGCTGCTGAAATACAAAAGGTGGGGATGTTTCTTCTTGTGGTTAAGTTTCTCTGGAAAAGTTTCACTTCACTGAATCTCTTAATTGTGAGATTGAATAGCTCTTAAATCTAGGTTGCCAGTGCTGAAATGTTTTTCAGGAAGAAGAGGCAGGCAACATAAAAGACAACTTGTGCCTTCACGCTTTTCACACGTCGTCAGTGGGTTGCCTCACCTTAAAAAAAAAAACCTGGGCATTTACTTACTGCTCTGGTGATGGGGATGGGGACTGTCTTCGCAAGCAACAACATTTATTGTCTGGCTATAAAGTTGGTGCCATTTGGCTGGAGAATTTTGCACAGGATGGTGCAGAGATCAGAGGGGATGTTCAGCCTCAAGGGAGACTTCAAGAAAACCATCATAGCTTTTTTATTGATTGAAACAAAAGACAGTAAAGGTTTTTGTCTGTAAAACAGATATGATAAATATTGCTATCTCTTTAATGGGGCATTAAGAGTGGATTGTTTTCTATTCGGTCCTTTGAGATCTGCATTTATGTTATATCACCTGTGAAAGAAATTTCTAATGCAGAAAAGTGACCTACCTGCCAGAACCAGCTGCCCTGTAATATGCAGAGGCTTGTGCGGAGCATCTCTAGCACAATACTGCCACGAAAGAAAACTTCCAGAAATATGCAAATGGCAGCTCCAAAGATTGCAAATAGCAGTAACTGATGAACGTGAACATCCAACATGGCTCTCCCATGAAGATGGTAGCGAAAGAGAAAACCTGGAATAAATGAAGTGTTAAGTTTAAGGTATTTTCTTCCCAGCATCTGCTTTTAGCAAACAGTGAACTTTCAGCATTTTCTCTTTATTGCCAGTATTGCCTTTTGTGTTGAACTGAGAGTAATTTTTTAACACTGATGCCTATGAACTATGTGCTCATGAGTTGGGGGCAGGAAATTGCTTGGGAGGCTGCAACTCTGTCACCTTTCATTTAAAGCACGTTAATAGAGTCTCATTCATCTGTCTCTGCTGTGTAACAAGAGGTATGCTATGAGATACATTGTACACACAGAAAACATAAATTGAGTGTGACTCCAATGCAATTCCAACAAGTGATTTTTCTGGAGGTAAATGCACTTTCACTGGCTTTAGTTAACTTGTTGCATACCATGGCAATATATACATTGAAGCACATGGCCAAGCAACTGAGCACTTTCCCAGAACAGGCTCGAGCTGCTATGATCATGCGGTTTCTGTTGCTATCTGAGCCAGTTAGGAAAGCACAGGTACAGCTCTACAATGTGTGGTCATATTCTGTGCTGCAGCATAGACAAACCCATGGAGTCAAGTGTTTCAGTAAGTTAAACACCCAGACCCCATTAAGGCTGATCTGAGATTCCTGGACCAAAGACTGATACCCCTCTGCAAATTTCACACACACACCTGCAGGGAGAGGTAAACTGACCTTCAATAAACACTGCTAAGGAAAGCATCATCCTGTCCATGGCCACTGGCAATGAGTTGGTCCCGTGAGCCACAATGTCAACCAATCCCGAAATGCCATAGAAAAGGTACATGGTGGCATGTTGCCAGTTCATCAAGTGATCCCAGTGCTTTTCCTCATAATTATACAACTTCAGATGAGGTCCATCAGGAACAAACTGCTCGGCCACCATTCCTGCACATGAAATGAGAAGTATAAGTATTTCTCTAGGTGCTTAAAGTATAGATTGATGGTAAGTCTTCATAAAAACAGTGGAAGTATATCCCCGTGCAGCATAATGTCAGTCAATTTGGGATTGCTCTGGGTGACTGCTGTATTTTGCTCCCTTCTGCCCAGTTCAGCCATTCCCAGTGAAGTTTTTACCATGTTATTGAAATTCAAATGAAAATGCACAGAGGCCTCAGGAATATTAATTTTACATCAGTTTTCAAGAAAACAGGCAATGGGTGAAGGAGAGATGAAACAAATTGCTTTGCTGAGTGAAAGACCACAGAGTGAGCTCAAATATATATTAGGCATCACATAATTCAGAGAGGATAAAACTCCAGGAAACCAGGCTTCATCTCCAATCTTGCAGTTTCCAATAGTGAAACTGGAGACAGCTATTGTGTGCTACTTTAAAAAAAAAAAAAAGAAAAGACAAAAAATCCAACAAACAAACAAACAAAAACCAAACAAAAAACAATTGCTATTATACTAGTCTTTTGACTGAGTTCTCCATCTGCCTTTCACAGTGGCTCAAACATAACAGATGCTGAAGTCCCCCAAAGAGATATCTACAATTCCATGCAGGATGTCAGAGTTCAGACTCTTTATTCAAAGGAGATTTTCCCTATAAAGCCATAAAAGGAAATCTTTCCACCATGCAGAGTTATTAAATATCCCACGAGAATCTATACTGAGTTAGTATTTGAGTTGCTGCTCCATCGCCTCCCTTACCTTGGCCCCTTGGTATCTTATTGACTAGCTACAGTATTCCAGCAAAGGGAAAGCTTGTTTTAGACATTTTGCATGACCAATGAAGTTTCAGAAGGGTTAAAAATATATCATGCTTCTAAAATATTAATTATATTGTTTATAAGGGGTGGGCTAGCATCATGCTGTGCAACTAGATATGCTGCAGAGCAAATGCAGTGCTTTTATACCTTTATTTCAAATTTTCCTACAACAGGAACAGCAGTTTTTTCTCCTTTTGCTGCTTTTCCTGTTTGTTCTTGCCAGGCTTTTTTTTGTCCAAGTTTTTGAGTGGAACTGAAATGACCATGAATTAAAATAATAACTTTTTGTTTCAGAATGAAAATAAAAACACCGGGCAAATGTTTTAGCTGCCCAACTACCTCTAGACACTGACTGGCGGATTTGTAGGAAAGATGTCCCTGCTCATACCTCAAAATGAATGCTATTATTTAAGTTTTGGTAATTTTATAAGCCATAACAAAGCATAGAGTGTACACACATCAGTTCAGTTCTGCTGTATCTTAACTGTTATAACATCCAGAGGGGAAGGAAAAGTGAGAAAAAGATTTTGTCACAGCCTGCTCCTTTTAAGATGCTCATAGTAAGCAATTCTGAGCATCTAAAGAAGAGTAGGTGGGTAGAATCTAAAAATCTAAAAATTTAGCACCTTTTCAACTGGCAAGCCAAATGTGCATACCTCCTCAGACACTGTTATTTGGCTTTGGTACTCTATTAAGTAAATTGCTACCATACAGTCTTCTATAATGTAAACAAGAACTAGGAACTTCCAATCATCTGCACAGCTCAGTTTGTACCCAGGCCAGTCTACAACAGAGGGAGAAACAGCCCCCATTTTCTGTCCCTATCGCAACAGTCTTGCAGCAATCAGATCTCGAGTACAGTCCTTCTTTGTGAGTACTTTTACTTTTGAATGATACAATTGAAGAAGCATCTGGATTTACATATTTTATGGGTAACTCAGCAAAGGCTACCAACATCTGAGATGTCTGGATTCAAAATAGAAAAGCAATGCTTCCACAGTCTGGTGCATCCAGTCTGCATGTGGGAGCCTCTTGCCTGAATATCTTGTAGCCCTTTCTGAAGTAGTGAACTGAATATGAACACACAGATGGATCTTGCAGTGAAGTAGACCTTAAAGAAAGTCCAGAAGACCACTATGGATGGAAACCAAGTTCTAGTTATAACTATGTAATTAACAGCAGTGGCCCCTCTAGTTCTTAGGCTCACAGTATTTAAAGGACAAAATACCAAAACACAATGAGATGTTGTTTATCGGAGAAGACACAGTGTTTTTGTTGCCTGCTCAAAGGTCCACCTTACTTACCAATCAGAGCAAAGACAACTTTGATGATCCCCTCAACAAACTCCAAGCGCTGAAATCCTGCCCTGGAACCAAGATAGCAAGCATTCTTGTTTTTTCTACACACATACTTCAGTGGGTACTTCACTGACCACCACAAGCCAAAAAGAAGGAAAAAGCTTCCAGGGAGTGCATGTCCTTTGAAATTGCCCATGACTGGATGTTAGGCAATACCTGAAGGTGAAACAAATAGAGATCAATTATGGAAATAAGAAAACTCTGTGGGTTATATTTTTTAAGTATCTTGTTGCAGAGATCAAAAGGTTCGGACTGAATTAAGCATTCATACTTCTTTTAAAAATAAATCTGTGTACTTAACTCCCTTAACTATTCAATGCACCCAGCCAGTCTCCTCAGTTTTCATAGCTTTGCAGAATGAGAGTAAGAGACTCAGCTGCAGAGCAGCTGAAACGCAAGGCTGACATTTGGCAAGTTATGAGAAAAAAAGCCATGAATAACCACTTTTTAAGTGTTGGCAATCTGTACTTTCTTGTTATTGTCATTCCTGACTTTAAAATACAGTCATCATGCTACACAGGAGCTATCTGGTTATGAATAGGACATGGAAGCTCTGGCATATTTTTTTTTCAGCTTTTTTTCCGACCGTCAGCTCTATAAGAGGTATTAAACTGTGGCTTGTGGGCCATGGAGTACTTGCAGATGGTTCCTGTAAGGCTGTCTAGTCACGTAGTGTGAGCCCTCTCTTCTTTCTGTAGGCTAAACTCTTCTGAAAGCATTAATTATTTTTTTGTTTGTTTTTTCTCTTAAGAAGAGAGACTTTCCTACATACATAGGTCCCAAAGCTGCCATAATGCTATTACCCAAATGCATGAGGAGAGGTGTTCCATATAGCCACAAAAGAGAAGAAAATAACTGTAACTGTTCATGCATAGCACAAGGCAGGCTGTGATTTAAACTAGATGTAAGAAAGAAATTCTTCACAGTGAGGGTGGTGAAACACTGGAACAGGCTGTCCAGAGAGGTTGTGGGTGCTCCCTCTCTGGAGGTGTTTAAGGCCAGACTGGACAAGGCACTGAGTACCTGTATCGCGTGGGAAGTGTCCCTTCCTATGGCAGGGGGGTTGGAACTACATGATCTTTAAGGTCTCTTCCAACCCAAACTATTCTATGATTCCATGCTGAAGTGCTTCCTGGCCCCTCTGTGTTATCCTTTCCATTTTTCAGAGCTGACCCTTAAAGTTCCCCGGGAGTGATGTCAATGTGGGAAAGCACTACCCACTCTCAAGCAGCCTACAGCCCCACAGGTCAGCCCCAACCCCATAGGAGAAGTACTTCATTTCAGGACATCTTTAATTAAAAGAGCTTGTGTATCTCTGCCGGTACTCACTTTGGCATTGTTTGCCTCACAAAGGAGCTGAAGTTTTAGACAGTCACCTAAAGTTTGCTCTAAGCATACTTCTTTTGCTTTGACAGCCTTAATTTCTGATTCCTCTAAAACTCACTGTCCTGAAAAACATTGTTTTGGGTTGTTTTTTTTTTTTCAGACAGGCTGGGGTTTTTTTTCTTTTAATAAAGGGAGAGAGGGAAAGTGGGGAGTTGTCTTTCCTTGTCATGTATCTGATCTCACTTAACACCATTCATTAGAAACACTTCCTTCATTTGTTGCTTTATTATTCACAAGAGATGGAAAGATTTACCTTGCATCCCACATCAAAGCAATCTACTGGATTAAAAAGGTAAATTAAACCTATGAAAAGCCTCCCTGTAGAAGGGTACAAGTGAAGAACGGTGTGTAAATGTCATTTGTAGTCATATGCAAAACTTCAAAAGTTATTCTCAATTTGTAAATTCACACCTGTGTTATCCAGAATTCTAATTAACTGCATGTTTTTTTCTGCCCTAAATTTGGATAGGCCATTAAGATACTCTGCTTAAAACAACTTTTTGCCTTTCAAAACAAGGAAGGAAAGGAAAAGACTGACTGATAACAATAGATACTGCTGCACATCCGATACAAACAAAACAAAACCAGAAAAGTTTAATTTTCTTGTTATAAGGAATACAATCATGTATTATTACCTTTAGAGTGTAAACTTCAGTTTGAGTTCATCCAGTGATGTTGGAGATTATTTGTAGGATTTCTCACAAAAGAGACACATCAGATCTGCCAGACAGTTGTGGCAAACCTTTGGGGCAGTGACTCTCAATGAAGCTGGCTTCAGAAAGGAATTATGTGAATCATACTTTAAATCCTTAGTAAACTTGAAAGCATCATGACAAAGCTCACCTTAAACTGATTAAATATTCCAGTTCATTAATTTTGTCTTATCAGGAATGAGAATTTCTTTTGGTGTGCCTAGAACTCCATTTGCCTCTACCTTCAGTTTTGTTGTGACTTTTGCCTGCACATAAGCCATATGATATCATATGGTTTTGTGGGCATGGTTTGAGGTGTGAAGGGAGAGGAGGACAGGATGGCAGGCTGCTGCCTTTCTGCACTACACTTTGGCATCCCTCTGCACAGCCCAGGACAAAGCAATTGCTGCCAACTCTTCCACATACCTTGGGATCCAGCCAGTTTTGATACCTCAGGTGCTGTTTGTCAAATAAAGATATCATCAGCAGGTGCAGATAATACTTTGTCATCAAAAATTGCTGCTCACCACCTCCCCTAGAGCACATTGTCAGTCAGAGATGGGAACAGAGAATATCCTTGGGTTGTCCCAGAGCTGAGTGACATGTTCATAATCTAGGGGTCTAGCAAGGATTCCTCCACTGCCTCCCAAAGCCATGCAGTCACCAGGTGCTGCAGGCATACCTGCAGCCAGTGAGCTGCTTGCACAACCTCAGCCCTGTCCAAATTCTGTTCCTAACCCTGCCAGGCAAGGCCAATGGTGCCAGTGCTACAAAAGCCATATAGACAGTCAACATCACTCAGCCACAACCGTGGATTACTTACTTTGACTTTCTAATGAGCACATATGTATTTCCTGACTCTTGCTGTGGACACCTCCAGGATCCCTGCACTTACATTTTAATGTCTCCATTCTAAAACCTCATCACTTAGGACCTTTTCACCATCATCAGCCATGGGACTACAGTAGCCAGGGCACCAGCAAAGCAAATTTTGGACTCTCTCTGGGGGAACTCCCTCCCTGCCAACTGGCAACTGGTGTATCCAGGAACTAGCAGTCAAGAAGTATGTTTCAGTCCAGATTTGGGCTTTCCACAGCAAATAGTCCTTAAAAACCATGCTTTTGGAAGGGTGTGAGACACACCAGGATGGGAGGTCACTGGGTGGTCATGGGCAGTAATTTCCCCAACCAGCCTCAATCAGGAACTCCACTCATCCCCATGCAGTGAGTCAGGTAGGAAAAGAGGGGAAAAGCAAATGCTTTTTCCAATTGAACATTCAGGAAAAGGTGTGGATTTTTCAGAGGAATTAAAAGGTGCCTTTTTAGAATGAAAATTATGTCATCAGAAGAATGAAGGGCAGGTAAGAATCAAAGTTATGTGATTGATTTAATCATCTTCTAAACTTTCCAGAAGGGATATTTCATGATGTTTACTGGTTTGATTCCTGATCTCTAGAGGATCCTGAAATGGGGACTACGGTAATACTTGCAAGTGGTATGGAGAAGCTAGCTGAACCCCCTGGCTACTCAAACTGCTTCTTAATGGCTGTCTTGAATAATTCGGTTAGTTTCCCTTCTCCCTTTAAAAAAAAGACAGAGGCTTAGGCAGTGTAACCTGAACTGGATGAGGACACAAGCGGTAGCTAAGGCAGCTAGCCCTGCAGCAGGCAGCTTTCCTTCCCTGCATATTCTCCTGCCACAGCAGTAAGCCTCACAATTTCCTGTGTTTATCAAGCCCTGGGGGATGTTAAAGAGGACACTCAACTAGAAACATGTTGGGTTTTTTCCAGAAATGACAGAAGTTGTGAGGCCACAAACTCACTCTACCACAATGCGCTTGTCTCTGCTACAGAACCATGGGATAACAGGAGTTAAAACCTGAAATTAAACACTGTCAAAGCTGCTGCAAGGGTAAAAACAAAGTGTTGTTTTTCTTCCATACACTGAATTAGGAAACAATTAGATGGAATTTATAATATTTAATCCAAAATGTTTTTTTTTAATCTCTTAACAGCTGCACAGATTGATCATGATGTCGGTGAGAATAAAGCACCCAGAGGAGAGGAAATAGCAAACTTGTAGACACTTTTGAATCATAGCAAAGCTATGATTCTACAGAAAACTGGATTCTAGCAACGTTCAGTGCATCAAAGACAATCACAGGCAAATTTATTTCCCTGTCAGAGTTTCCTAGTTGCCCTTAAAGATGCATTCATGATACCAGTACCTTTTAGCCTGTACCACCCAAATTGAAAACATCACGGAGAGCCACACTGATCTGAAAAACAATGTCTGCTGTAATTACTTTGTTCACTAAATGCAATGCTGATTTCATATCACAACTAAAAGCAAGTACAGCCCTTTGTTTTCAGAGACTGCTCTGATGTTTTGGAAATACTCAGCTGATACCTATAGAACTAAGCTGTACCTAAGAAACGTGTATCCTGGTGGAAACTGGACTCAAGTTCTTGAAACAGAAAAAAAACCCACACAAACACAGAATACAGTCTCAGGTCAAAAAAAAAAGAGGTGCCATGAATAGACATCTCTGAAAAATTCACTCTTTCATAAAATCTGCAGGCCTACAAGACAGGAATGAAGAACAAATATGCCAAAGACATAGTTTCCAGAAATATATGTATTTGCTTTAGAAAAGAGGGAGTCCAAGGCATCATCTATCATAGTACTGAGCTGGGCCCACAGCCTCAACTACTCTATTTTTTCAGAGACTTCCATCTGTCAACAGCTCCTCCTTCCCTCTGAGTGATCCTTATTGTGTTTTTTTCATGTCTCATGACCCTTGGTTTTCTGACTTTCTTTTCCCTTTCTCTGCGCATCTGCTAACTCCATTTCTGCTCCCATATTGGAGCAGACCATCTCCAGGGGTTATCCAGGGACAACAAATGCTCCATAATAATCTTACATTGGCTCTTGATATCAGAGCAGCTGCTAGTTCATGGATATGAAATTTCTAATTCCCCAGGATTGCCAATTTGGACACTTGTATTCAAATCAATATAAATTCAAAAAATACACACAAAAAAAATCAAATTGTATAAAGAAGATTCAATTTTTCATGGCTTTTTAATTGGCCATAAAACCTGGTATTTCCTAGTACCACCTGAAATAAAGGATAAAATAGCATGGGTATGTGAGTAAACTATTGCAGGTATGAGATCGCTACCTCCTGTGGGAATGTGTTTGGCTTCAGCCACCGCAGCCGCTTCCCTGCCCGCAGGATCCCGGCGGTAGTCACTGCCTCCTGCAGGGTGACCTTCCAGCTGTCCCCTCCTCAGATCAGCAGTTCCCTTCCCCGCAGAGGGTCACAGCAGACTGCTGCCCTCAAAGCCAGGTGCTGCCGATGTACTTCTCCCAGCCCTGCGGATTCGAATGAGTTTTTGATTGTGTGCAGATTGTGCTGGACAGATGGCACTGTGAAAGGATGTGCTGCAACATCTCACTACTGTACTGTGGCAGATGCTCTCTGACATCCAAGACTGGTTCCCTTTTCCAGCCCACCTGGCTCTGGGCTCAACTACAGCTCTTATTACTTCCTTATTTTAACCTGAATTGAGTGCCAGCTACTGAAATTCCTTCATGCTTTCCCTTTTTGAAGTCAGTTCCTCTTCCTGTCTTTAACAGTAACAACTTCTGCAGTACCCCGAGTACCCCTGAAAGCCCATGGTCAAGCAAAGGTCACAATGCCAGTAAGAGGACTGCTCCATGAGTACCCTAATAAAAGCATTTTTCTAGGGTAAAATTCCTAGCTACTCTGTAGTTCCAGATGTGCTCATGTACATGTTCTCCATTTCTGATAGAAATGCTAGAAAAATGGCAAGAGAGTAAGAGTTTCTAATGTCAACTGAAGATTTACTGCTCAAAGATCAGTGATTGAGAGAAAAAGAAATAAAATATGATTTGGTTTCTCTTAGCCTAATTTTTGTGGGCCTCCCCTTGCAGTTGTCTTCACAATACATTCAGCGCTTCTGTGAAAGCATCTAGGTAAGATAGTAAAGCTGACAGGACCTCTGGGCTATGAATGATGTTTGTCATAGACTACCTGGGCTGTGATAGATTCTGCATTTGACACTTCACAGACTGATAGAAGTTGCTGAAATTGGGTTTTTTATGTTTCTAAATACTTTTTGAAGCCAAGAAGATGCAAAAAAAACAAACCCAAACAAACAAAAACTAAAAAACACACATACACAAAAAAAAAAAACCCTTAATGTGATTTCTGACTGGAAGAAAGCTGCATCTGGAAGAGAAAAACAGGGAATTCTAGTCTGTTCTTGGAGAAGTACAGGTCTTCAGGAATAGAAGACAGGGCTTGATGACCTCGGTGTGGTTTGTAATTGTTCAGTTGCAGTACTACTCCTTAATCATGGCTACAAGCGACTGTGGAGAAAAGGCATTTAGATTTTTCTTCCTCACATACAGTAACAGATATAGGGGTGACCAAGGCCTTTGAATGAAAAACTGGAACATTCCAGAGAGCCTGTACTAAAGAATTACCAAACACTGTCAAAATGCGTTGAGCAGGAGTATCATTATACACTGTGCATACTGGTAAGCCTTCATCTTAAAGATAGTTTCAAGCCAAACAAAATGGGAAGCTAGTTCATCTCAACAAATGAAAGAGCATTAAAAAGTCTCTGTTGGTGTTTACAGGAAGGACTTGGTTTTCTAATCAAAGAATTACAAGCCAGCTTAGTTAGCCAGAGTGATGCTCCTAACAGCTCATACCTAGGCAACAAGCAGGTGACACCTGTAAGAGATGAACTTCATCAGGCCCTCTGGTAAGGAAGATACTAGAGAACAGGGACATCCCCAGAATACTGGCTTCTAGTTGGACACTGTGCTGCCTTTTGCCACTTCCTTTTGCTGTGACCCAGCCTTTTCCTCTTGAATCTCTGCTTTCTGAAGTAAGTTGACTCAACCTTCAGCCATCCTGTATGTCTGTGGAGTACCATTAGGCTGTGTGAGCCCTCAAAGCTCTTTGATGGCCACCAAAGTGATTTAAAATGAATGTGTAAATCTCATGGACTTTAATATTTGAGGGCTTAGACCTTGCAATGTTGATAAGAAGGAAAAATAAAGGTTAAAAACCCTTTGTGTTGGCAATTTCCATAAAGACATGCAACGGAGCAGATGTTGGGGTTCGCATCTAGAGCTTTGCCTTAACTGACCTGCCTTTGTACCTAGAAGTTTTCTCTGCATGTTTTGTCTGTCTTGATAGGGTGCTTTGTATCCAGGTTGTCACAAGGGCAACCAAGTGCACCACCTCTACTGACTTCACATGGGACAAACAGTCTCAGCAGTGGAAAGATGTGTGGGCCAGAGAAGAAAGAGAAACACTAATGAATAAATGGGATTGTTGGCAAGGGAGTCTGTAACACTGATAATGACTGTGAAAAAAAGGTCAACTAAATTCAGGTAGGAAAATCATAGAATAGTTTGGGTTGGAAGGGACCTTAAAGATCATTGAGATCAGAGAAATAGGTACAGATCCTCGGGGGGATCACTCACTAAATAGGAATCAGCTAGAGCTGATTAACAGAAAATAATCATAATTAGCAGCCCTCCATAATGTGAGGCTGCAGGAGCAGCAGCTTTGGCTCCTGCTGCTCCTCAGATGACAGAATTAATGGAGGGAGGAAGGGTAATGCTATGGAGTAGGAACTTGGTAATTCAGCCAGAATATCAACCTCAGCAAAGAACTATATCCTCCTCCAAAACCGCTGGGGTTAAGAATGCTACACTCTGTGTCTTAGAAATGTCACAAGTGCAAGGTTGTGTGGAGTAAGAGTTTTAGGAATTTCGCTCAGACAGCATTAAAATGTTGTAGCTGGCCCTAATTTAGGCTTAAATTGATTAGAAGGGACTTTAGTCTCCTTTTTGTCTTCTGCAGCAAAAAGCGGTGCCAGCACTCCAAGTCTGGCTCATGCTGCAGGATAAGACAGGACTGCCACAACTGACTGACACTCTACTAAAAAACTAAGATATTTCAAAAACAATGTTTAATTATTTATAATCTTTGGGTTTATGAACTTTGCCTTGCTCATAGCTGGGAAGGGATGAGGAAAATTACAACTGCTGCCAACTGCAAGTGAGCATGAACGTGTTTGGTCAAAACTAAGAAACAGAGTAGAAGCCAGCTGACTGAGGTTTGACACTGGAGAGACTTGATTCATGTACATCTTCAGACTGGAAAACAAGGATCCTGTTTCTGTGCCACTGCAATGACCATTTGCAGTGCTGAGTAAAATTATATTTCCAGGCAAAAACAAACAGAAAACAGTTTGCCTAAACATAGGCATAATTACTCAAGCCACTCTTCAAGGTTTGGCTTTTCTGTCCTGGCCATTATTTCCACCTACACTTTCTGCATCTAAGAGAAATCTAGTTGTTTTCTTCAATCCCATTTATAAAGAGAACATTACACTAGAAATCCACATAAACAACTCCGAAAAACAATGAAAAACATCTGAACAAACTTCAGAAAGATAACTTCAATGATGAATTTGTATCTAAACCAGATATTCAGTGCATTCCTTTTGATTGCAGTGATTTACAGTACAATGTGTACCATAATTTAATGAGTTCTACAATAATATAAGGTGATAAAGAGTTATACATACTGGAGACATCACATGTTCTAAATATGTAAATGCATATAAACCATCATATATTCAGTTTAAAAATGAAGAAGCATAAATACTTTGTTTTGAAGTACTCCTATATTTCAGTTCCTAAGGTCTGAAATTTCAGAAAGGTAATTATTTGTTGCCACATCAAATACTAAGCGTTATTGGGAGAGAATATGATTTATCACTGAAAAATTGAAGCAAAATGGAATGTATTCTAGGACTCTTAAATGTTTTTTCAATGATTATTCCATTTTGAAATATAATAAAGAGGTTAGGATTATATGATTTTAGGAGTTCTCTCATATAGTGTTACATTCTCTTGATTTTGCCTGAAAATTCAAGTCTGAACTTATGTCTCCATTTGAGAAATCCAAAGAAGAGAGAGGGGGAAAAAAAACCAAAACGCGCAAGAAACTTTAAACTCTCATGGATGTTTTATTCCCCCCCCCCTAATGCTCAATTCCCCTTTCTTCAGCGATGTGAAACCGCTGCTCCAAAAGCTATGGTACCTGGGGTAAAGCGACCCGGACACCAGCAAAGGCTCCAGTGGCATTTTAACACCAGCTATCTTTTCAAAAGCTTCTTCTGATTTAAAAGTCCCGGACACGCTTTATTACCTCTGGAGTCCCCTGTGTTTTTCCACATTTTCCCCCCCTCTCCCAGCCCTATGGACAGAATTAAAGCAGACATTGAGTAGTTGCCCTTTCACCCGGGAATATTAAACATTCCCCTTCTCCGAGCACTAATCACCCTCTCACCCCCTCCCTGCCTTCTCCTCACAGTTCCCTCTCTGAGTGGGGGAGACCTCCAGCCTTTCCGGGCTGCCCTTACCTCCACCGCCCTGCTCCCTCGCAGCCTCTTCCTCCGCCTCTCCGGCAGCCCCTCGCCCGCTCCGAGGGGTTTGGCTGCCACCCCCGGCTGGCCCCGCNAGGGGATGAGGGAAAGAGAGTTTTCAGCGGGGTCCGGCTCTGCCCGGTGCCCGCCCCCCGCCCCTCTTCTGCCCTGCTTTCCAGGAAAAGCATCCGGGAGCGGGCTGGGCTGACCAGAGGCAGCGGCTCGCACTCTCCCGGGCAGGCTAGGAAAAGTAGAAAGTAGAGCGACTTAACTGACACACAAATGGTCCTGTGATCGCAGCATCTAACAGGGACTTTTTTTTTTTTTTTTTCACCCTCTCCCGCGGTTTTCTCCACGAAAATGAGCAACCGTGGCTGTAGTTACTGTAATTTCGCTGGAATGTATGGCAGAGCCCTGAATCCAAAAGAGGAACGTCTAAAAATAAAATTGAAAGGATGAAGCCAATGTTTGAGTTGCAAATGACATGCTGTAGTAAACGATCTTAGTGGAACTACTGAAACATCTACAGTATAACGAAAGGCATCTTACACTACACCACCTCTGATTAGTCAGCAGAGAACACCAACGAAATCCTCAAATCTTACATATGGAAAATTCCTCCTTTGAGGTATTTGCCAGAAAGTTACGGTGATCTGGTTTTGAAGCTCGGTTAAACCGCACCAGAAGCCTCCTTCACCTTCTCTCCCCCTGCCGGCATCAGTCTCTTGTGTTGCTTGTTGAAATAGCCAAGCTGAGGTGCACCTCTTCCCACCAAGCTAGTTATAACTTGGACTAAATTCTGAGACTCCTCCAAGTCTCCTTGTTTAAGATTTCTCCTTTTCAGGATCCCAAAGCAAATGCTTTGGGGAATTTGTGTATGAAATGAAGTCCGTGTAAAGATTAAAAATTAGAACAACAGGGCATTTCTGGTTTGTCTTGTCAGACAGCTCCATCTCTGCCTGTCCATCCCTGCCTTTCTTTTGAGTATAAAGCGACACTTTTACTATCAGATGAATATTACTTCAGCAAATACCTTTCAGCATGTGGCAAGCAGATGCCTTTGCAGGCTGGGTGATGTAAGGAGTAGAGAGAAAAAAGCAGTTGATATTTTCCAGAAGGATCACCTCTCAGTAAAGAGGGTTTCAGAAATCCAGCCCCTGTAGTAGCTGCTCCTCTTTCCTGGTGGAAGTGAATTCTTTTGCAATTTCATTTTTAGATGGCAGAATGCGTCTCATGTAATGACATGAATTTCTACCTAATGGACATCCTTCTGTTGTCTGAGAGTATTCAGTTAGACTGAGCTAAATCAGTCAATGAAAGAGATAACTGTAATTACCTCATCTATTTACCACTGACTTGATGTGTTTGTCTTGGCAGTAGAGCAAAAATCATTTCCTGGGATTCCTCACTTCCATCCATACTTCAGATGACTTAAAAGTGATTCTAAGTAACTATTAGTGTCTCCAGTCTCAAAAACTCCAATTAGCATCCCGGAAATTCTGCACTTCTGCACTTCTGCAAGGACTATTGCAGAGTGCATTAAAGTTATCAGAGAGAGGTGAGTGCATAGAATATTGTATAAAACTCTTAGGGAATATAGAAACAACAAGGCATTCTTTGCTGTCTTTTAACAAAAGTTAACAAGAGGTCAATAGCACTGCTACATTCAATCAAGTTCAGACCCTCCTTCATTATCAGTTTACCTTTTTTAACTTCTTCCAAAGTTAGAAAACTAATTGACTGTATCTGATCTAAACTTTGGATACATGCCTGACATACAAACAGGCAACTGAACTCTCCTCTAGCTGGAAGAACAGAATATCTGCCCACCTCTGAAAAGGCTTCTCTAGTCCCGAACTCTGGTTGGCCAAAGGAGACAAAAGATTGTATAACACTTGTCTCGCTTCCTGAACAATTTTCTTTAAGAATTAACACAAACAATGGTAAATATCTTAAAGGAAATTTAAATATGTAAAAACCAAGTCAAATAAGTGGAAAAGACTTGTTATATCATTCTGTGGTTCCTGCTTGTTCAAGATTGCTTTCTATGATCCAATTGTAAGAGACACCTAAGGTTGCTAGTAGACCTAGTTTTCCAGTTTGTAACTACTGCATTGGATCTCTTCCACTTTTCTGCCTGCTTAACCTGTCCATCAACAAAAGAATAATTCCTTTTAGATGTTGAATGCTGAGGGAATTGCTAGGTCTGTGCGATGTCTATTACATTGCATTTAATACTGTACCTAACTATTTACTTCATCAGAGTTGCCATAGATATCAGGCACTTACATCAACTGTACCTCTGTACTTTGCCACTCGATCCATGCCTTGATCCAAATACCCATCAGTGTGCATAGACAAATCAGATTATACATGGTTTAGGATTACTGTAGCATTTGCAGTTTGACCAAGAAGGCAAGTGGTAGCAAGTAGACATGTGAACTAGCTCCAGCCTAGTCATTTGTGCTAATGGTGTCTTTAGCAAACCCTGGAAGAAGATACCTTGCCCCCTGAGGAGGCCACCTGGCCTCCAGCATGGTCATATAGTAGAGATGTGTAAGACCATGGCCCTCCACAGCCCATGGACCTCCAAAGCCTAGTCCAGTCCAACACATTAGTGTATAAAAACTAAAGTGACAGGTCTATCTGCTCTCTCAGACTCTTTAAGTCTAAGGTGTGCTGTTGGTNTTAGACATGTGAATGGTGTCTTTAGCAAACCCTGGAAGAAGATGTGTCCATAACCATGCCCTCTGAGTTCCACCTTGTGCCCTGAGGAGGCCACCTGGCCTCCAGCATGGTCATATAGTAGAGATGTGTAAGACCATGGCCCTCCACAGCCCATGGACCTCCAAAGCCTAGTCCAGTCCAACACATTAGTGTATAAAAACTAAAGTGACAGGTCTATCTGCTCTCTCAGACTCTTTAAGTCTAAGGTGTGCTGTTAGTACATCTGTAGAACCACATCCAATTTATAGCTAATGACATGATGCGTAAAAATGTATCTGACACTGATAAAATAGTTGATCTCCAGACAGTGTGCCCAGAAAGTTAAACAAATAATTCTGGCCTGGCCTTCCAAAATTTTTGCAACAGTTAAAAAAAACCCCAAACATGCATTGGCTACACCTTGAGGGAAAGCAAACGCATTCAATACAATTTGTAACAAGTGAAATAAATAAAATATGAACTTCAGTACAAAGGCCCATTTTAAGACAGTTCAATTTTTGGAGTGTTAGGAGGGATATTTGCCTTTGGATAGATCTAGAAGATATGGATGTAAAGTTTAGAAACACCTGTCAGTCTAATTCTGACATCAGTTACATTACAGATGGCATTTAAAAAGATACCAATTTTTATAACTATTAGTTGTATTGTTGGTTTTACAGTATTTCTGGGGCGGTTTTTTGTTTGTGGTTTGTTTTTTTTTTTACAAATAGCCTGTGTGAGACATTTTCAAGAATTCTATTTTTTTCAAGTTTGCATCCTTGCTGTGTATTAGTCAGCAATTTGTCAAGCTGACTCCTAGCATGAAAAAATATACACCCCCCTTTATGGAAGTCTTTCATCAAGAAGAACATGCAAAAAACAATCACAGCAGAAAAAGCTCATCTCATCTTTATCAGCATTAAGAGAGGAAAAACTGTAGGTCCAATACCTGAAACAATCTATAATTCACAGATAATTAGCTATGTTTCTAGTTTGTTAGAGTCCTTTGGACTCATATAACAATTTGGAATAGGGAATCTAAAATAATAAAGCCAGAAATGCCAAGTATATTAACTGTGAGAGTATTCTCATGGACTTCTCTGGGGAAAGCAGAAACAGAAGGAAAACCATTTTTCTTCTCATAGTATCAATACTTGAAATAAGTATATGCCATTGACACTTAGAGCTGTGCAAGTGAGGTCTTCTACAGTATAGAGATGCATAGAAATTATGATCCCTGCTTCCACAATGCAGATGAGGAATCTTTGTTTATTCTTCCTTTGTCATGTATGAGCCAAATGAGAACAAAGAATTGTTCTTAAGGTGGCAAATGCCACTACAGTAAATATGGAATGATATTTCTTTTTACTACACTTCAGCTTAAGTAAATTTTGAATTAGAAATTAAGATAATATTCATGCTGGGGAAACCGTTGTGAACTAACCTGGCATTTTTTGATGGAGGTTGGTCCGCAACAGGTCAGTTGAGCAAGTTTACATCAGTGTAACTTCTCAATAGTGTCAGGCAGCAGGGAGCGGGTCAGTTGTACTCTTTCAGGGTCACATGCCAAGCCAAGTCCTAGTTTCACAGTTGTTACAGAAATCGGGATGTGGAAATATAAAGCAGAGAGCTTTGGGAAAACAAGGCATAATCTGACAGCTGGGGACAGAAATGGTGACTGCAACAAGTAGAAACTCCCTGTTTCTGTCATATTCCTTAGCTGTTTCTAGATGAGTTTCCCACATCTCTGTATTTGGATGATAGTTTCTTGTTTTGGGGCATCTGGTAGAAGACATCTAAGTTAAGGATTTATGGAATCACCAACACTCAGAACAGCAAATGAAGTCTGTTAGAACAGCTACTTAAAATAAAAAGTGCTCTGAACAAATGTCAGGGCCAACAGAGTATGCAAAAAAGTGCAGAGAATCGTAACAAAAAATTCCAAATTTCCTGGAAATGGTATCTCCTCACCTTTAAAACACATTGTGGTGAGAGTCATGTTTGCAAATGATTCAGAGACTGCGGGAAAGTAACCTCAGAAAACCTCACAAGTTGCTGGCAGCTCTGAATTCAGTGCAGTCTCTGGGTTGTTTGGTGATAAATGGGGCTCACACTCACACACACAGTCCAGGAAACGTCGAGAGACCGGCTTCATTCCCAGACGCTGTCCTGCTTTTACACTAAATGAGGCTCTAGTCCCATGGGACAAATGGTATGCAGTCAAACGGCTAAGTCATGTCACATAATACACGTTGTGGGGAGGGGAAAGGGGGCTGAACAATATTTCCAAAGGCACAGTGTTAGGTCTGGATTTGTCCAGCTTTGGAGAGTCTTTGTAAACCTAATGGTGTTCCTTTGACTTTTTTATGATGCAATCTCATCTTCCTCATTGTTTTGTTCATTTTTGTTCTCTCTGTCTCTCTCTGACTTGCTGCATGCATTCAGCACGTACCACGGATGAGTCAGGAAGGAGGGCTACGCCAGATGAAGATATCAGGGTAGAAAACACTCTGGACAGAGACACGAGGCAGAAAAAACAGGATGAGAAAACTGGCCAGTTGAGCAGTGACATAAAAAGGACCAGCTGTAGCCCAGCCTCGGCAGAAAAAGGGGAAAACACTTTTCAGGGAAAGAGGGAAAGAGAGAGCAGGAGTACAGCTGTGGGAGATGAGTGTGGAAGGACCACATCTCCTGTCTCACTGGCAACAGAATCTTTTGGTCTCCTTCTTGGATGTCACTTAGTAAATCTTTGCTCTCTCCATGTACCTAAATTTACAGCACTCCCATTCCAGGACCTTACCATAAAGCCAAAATGCTTCTCACAAGCCATCTCCCTCCTGGAGGCAGCTCTAGACTCTTCTACCTGCCCAGGAATGTCCTAATCAGATGGTACACACTCCAGTCTGAGCTTCTGATTGACCTTGTTCCCAAACCAGTGACCAAGCCACAGCTGTGGCTCAGCATTATCTCCTTTAGCTCTTCCTCCCCTTTCCTGTAATCCAGAAGAAGGTAGGCAGGCTCACTTTCACAACATTTGCTCCCATGTTTCCCACAGCATCAAAATTTCCAGCAGCCCAGGAGTTCCTATACCTTGACAGAGATGTCTTATTAACTCAGGCATACTCAAACATGAGTTTGAACTCACAGGGTCATCTTGGGTGCAATGAGATGACAGGCAGTCAGCTAAAGCAGCTTTGTAGGAAAAGCAATGGTAGGGAAGCAGGGAGGTGACAGGGAGACTGCTGTTTCTGAGCTAGAAAGTTGAGGCAAAGCAGAAAAATCCAGAGACAGCTTGAAAAATTAGTATTTGTGGCTTGGCAGGGGGAGTGGTAGGCAGAAACCCAAACTACAGCATGCTTCTCTTTGGAGGTACAAATGACTCACTATCTCCACATGTCAGTGTATAGGTGCAGATACAGATCTAGATATAGATAATGTTATTTGGTACCTTTGTGAACAGGAACAATAAAAATTAAGTGACCCAGTAACCCACTGATTGCTGAGAAAGGGAAGAAGGATGATTTCTGATCCTGGGTCTCCTGTTGAGGTTCCCGGATGGAGCACCTTTTAATTGAAAATTAAAGGAAAAAAGAAAGAATCTACTGTCACCTATGTTTTGACATTTCTGTGACTTACTTCCATATTTTTTTTAGAAATTCAGTTGTTTTACCTTAGTTTTGTTTCAGAGCAAATGTATTTCTTTATTTGACAGAACATAGGGACTGATGCTGCCAGCATGTCCATTTGTGCTTCATTTCACAGCCGTGAGTAATCCTCCTGCAATTAGCATATTTGTACGCATTTGAAGAATGAAGTTTGGTATGGCTTCATGTCTCCAGAATTCCTCTGAAATAATAGTGGGAGGCAGAAGACTGTAACTCACATTAACTGTGCAAACAAGCTGAGTGGTGTAGGACTCCCTGCTGCTCCCCAGCCTCTTGTTTCTGCCCAGCTGCCAGCCCTCAGAGCAAAGCTGACTGACAGGAGTGCTTCCCTGACCTTCTACATTGCACTTCCCAGCCCAGCAAAGTGCCTCTGAGCTGGACTGGTCAAAACATGGGCACATGTGCCACTTTGCTACAGACAGATGTGGAGCAGAGGTTGCACTTCATGAACAGAGATGTTCCAAAATGTATTTTAAAACATATCTGACTCTCACGGATGCTGTATATGAGAAGTACCTAAAAGGTGTTGTGTTTTTTTTCTGGATGATGTAAGAGAACAGGAGCAATAGAGTTGTTTTTTTTGCAGTGAGAGATTTGGATTTGAAAAGTCCATCTGCACACATGACAAGTAAAGAAGGATCATGAAACTATTATTGAAATCCTGCATAGACCTGCTAAACATAACATACACACTCTGGAAGGAAAATATTCCTTTTTAAAGAAGAAAAAAAGTTGTCGAAAGCAAAGACTGATGTTTCTACATTTATGTTTGCAGAATAGAATGTGATCTTTAAAAGAAAAGATGCTATTGCTTTTTCTCAATGAGAAACCTCTGGTTTCACATTATTCTGCCAGAATAAAACTGGTCAAGAAATACATTATCTTTCTTATAGTGAGGATTTCCTGATAGCTTTCTTGTATTTAACCCTGAAAATAAGGAAAATGAGACCAAGAACTGGGAGCAACAGATCTAGAGATGATAGGGACATTTTGGCTTACAGGAGCAACTCACCAGTTGTAGGCAGGTATCTGAGGAAGGTTTTGGAGAAGCATAGGCACACAATGCACCTCGGTTTCTAGGTGCAGGGTGAACCCCTCAGCATCTGAGGGCTGCCTCAGAAGTGAAGAGTAGCTTGCCTGGTTGTAAAGAAGGAGCAGGTCACTGGGGAGGGAGCTGGGTGAGCTGTCTCAGATGCTGACCAGATGCACCCCAAGGAAATGCAGCAGCCACGGGGACTTCCATCCCTCTACAGGGGTTGCTTCTCATCTCTTCCTTCCAGCCTGGGCATTCACAGGGCATGTTGATGGGGGCAATCAAGGGAACCAGCAGCTGTCTGATCAATAAAGGAGGGGGATGTGGTTGCACCATGGAAACTGAGGGCAGATCAAGAAGACAGTCTGGAAAACTTCTGCAATGAGGAGCTGCCAACTAGCGATGCAGCAATGAAAGAGGTTCAGGAGTGAGACTGAGCTGTCCACAGGGAAAATACTGCAGTCCTTAATACCAGATTAAATTCTACCATGTATTTCACTGGGCATTGATTTATACATATCAAGTCACATATGAACAAAACAGGGGGAAAAAATGACCATTCAGTTTTTTGTTTTGGTTTGGTTTTTTTTGTTTCTGGGGTGTTTTTTTTCTTTTTTGTTTTTTTTATTTTGGCTGTTGTATTCTACTGGCACCGTAAATAGTTTTAATCTCAGACTTGTATTTTGGCAGACTACAATGAATGTTCTCACCCTCCATCAACAGACTCCCTCTGCTGGAAAATGGCTACATGTGCTATCTATCCCATATAATGATAAGTGAAATAACTCATAAGCAATTCCTTTTGTAGCAAATATGTAATTTTTATTTACACTGGTCAGAAAATTTTGAAAATGATTTGACCTCTTCCCTGCACACTGTCATATTTCTGTGATGCATACAGGCCAAAGGAACTGGGAGTTAGTTTTTATCTTCAAAGTTGGATTCTGGACTGTATAAAAAGGTACAACATTTACACTAATCTCCTAATGCATTTATCCTCCAAATATTTTTTTTTTTAATTTCTTCTTCTGTAACTAGAATCCAGCCTTGAATATTTCCCATCTGCATTCCTAGAGGATCCTTTTTTCTTGACTTCATCATAGATGACCACCACCTGCCACTGACTTTATACCTGGACACAACCTGTCAGACAAGTTGGTTTCTTTAGCAGCCACTTTTCAATGAAATGTTAAAAACAAATGGAAAAGTGCACTAGAAAACTGCATTTTGACACAGGATTTGCTGTTATTTCCCAAAACTTTTGAGAGATGCAGCTGATATATTTCCTTGAGTAATTAAAATCCCTGGTCCAAAATATTTATTATTAAGGAAATGAGGATATTGTTAATAGATGTAGTCCTCTTATAATCAGAATAACTTCAGCCAAATCCAAACCAGACACAATTTTATTTTTTCAAGAAGGATGAAGAATCCAGCACTTTCTCTCTTAGCTCATTTAATACCAGACAATCTTGAGACAAGTCTCTGTGCTTGAAAGTTCAGCTGTTGTAGCACTCACACCTTCTTCTCTCACTTCACTCCTTCAATATGTCTCCGGTGCTGCCTATGGCAAGAGCCTCCAACAAGAGGAGTACTTAATCCTTGATCCCTTTCCTGAGGTCATCAACAAAGGCATCAACTATAACATGTAATTTATTTCTATGAAAAGTAGTGAGCAAGGCTAATCGAATCCTTAAACACCGATTAGCCAGGGTAATATTAGAGCTCTTTATGCCTTCTAGGAAGTGCCAGCAGTGAAATGTAGAAAATGAAACACCAAGTAACTTGCAGCTCCTTCAGAGCACTGGTGTTCTCCTTTTCTTCCAAGATGGTCATATAAATAATGGCATACAGTGGCTGCAGCAACTCCATTGTGGACCATCTTTAAATTTGATCTTTCCATCAGTGCAAAACTTCCCTAAATCCATTAAGGATGATGACGAGAATCCTCCTAGCCTCTGATAGTGTAGGATTTACTGCAGTAGCTCCTACATACAACCATACACTTCTTTCAAAGAAAGCATTCAAAGTTTAGTTAGGGTCTAGAGAAGCTGATACATAAATCTCTCCCTCTACTCTCTGTACTGCATGTAATAGAAAAAAATGCTCTGGGAATTTGTCACAATATGTCTTTGTGAAAGCTGTGCACACAGTGAAGTTCTGTGCTGCTGCCAGTCCCCAGGTCATCATAAGTGACACACAGATCCAGATCTTTCTGCTTCAAGTGAAAGGAAAATTTTATCAGGTTTAAATGAATTGCTGAGAATTGCTTTTGATAAAGTAATCAGATTGCAATGAATAACCTGAAATAGTGATGAACAAATTACATTTGTTGACCATATAGTTGAGACCTGGTTTATAATACTGTTGTTCCATGTGAAAAAAAGTTAAAGAAATAGAAAATCTGAAGTCATCTGAATTGGCACATCAGAGGAGTTCATGAAATTTTTTTTGATTCCAAATTCTGGACTAACCTGTGATTTCCACTCTTGCACTAGTGAGAACTGCCCAAAGTTACTCTGTTTTCCCTGAGGACCTTTTATTTCTGCTGGGGTCATTAGTGCAAAGTAATGCCCTAACCCCTCCTCTCTGGCTGTTTTCTGGCAGCTAAAATGTGCTTATAGGAATAGTAGGGCATCAACTGAGATCCACTGCATTAAGATTCAGCAGAGGCTGTTTTCCAAAGCAACAAAATGTTACTATCTACCCCATATAGTGGGATATGATTGCAGGAAAGCCCAGGCTAATGATGTCCATGAGTCCTTCTTCTCAAGTTTTGGAGCAATGAGAGAGGTCCTATTTTATATATTAGGAACAGAAATAGGACTAATTCACCAGAATGAGACCTCTGTGTAAGGACTCCATGAATTTCTGATGAAAATTCATGTGTTACTGTAACAGGTTTTGGAAGAACTTTTCAGTACGGCAAAATGCTATCAATCAGTTTAGAAACTGCATGAACATTTAAAAAACACATATGAAGGACAAGAAAGCATCAAATATGACAGAATATTAGTCTTTAATGCTTCCTGTATTACCTGATTCTCATATTTTTTGTCTGGCCTGAGAGACACGGCATGTCTGAGATAAGCTGATTTTTATGAAGTACAGTAGAGACTGGGCTAAGATTCAGAGGGATCCTCCTAATAGGAGGAATATCATCTGTCAATACAATTTGAAACAACAGAGTAAGTGAAAATCAACACCCTGCAAGCAATGTTTTCTATGAGGAGGGTATTTATTTTAGCATTTGTTTTTCCAGTTACCTAAAGCACTGGCACAGAAACTGCAAGCAGAGCACTATCTATCAAATTTGTTGGACTTCAATATTCACTTCTCTTGTTGAATGACTAGATTTTGGCTGCAGTATTCTACTGGACATATTTCAAGACTTTTTTGTTCTCAGCAGTTTTTGCAGATAGCTGTATAAACTCAAGGTCCCATGATTATGATTCATTTGTGTGAATAATTTTGGTTTTATTATAACTCTTGTGACTTTATACTCTTTATATATACTCTGAATGCATTCAGAACCAGGGCTGTGCTTGCCCAAATGTCTTCTCTGTGCCAAAGTATGAAAAAGTACAGATTAACATTTTTAGTGTTTGTATTTAATATTAGGTCTCTTTTCTAATGGGCATTATATTCTTGTTCAGTTAACCATAGTGGTTATTTTGTTTTATTTATGCATTTAAATATTTCCCCCTTTTTTTTTTAGAAAGGATTGTTGTGACCATGTATATAAATACAGCTTTGTTTGCCTTTACGGGGTCTGCAATTTTATGTGTTAATACATGATATGTCAACAAGTACCCAAAATTTAATCCATCATCAGATTTCTGTTGCAATTAAACACTATCTCAGAAGCTCACAAGCCTGAATATTTTGCTTTGGGAATGCCCACCTAAAAGATGAGTTAAACACATCTGATCTCCTCTTCTTACCACTGGCAAAACTCTGGGGTATAACTGGATCTTGCTATTGAAATGTTTGTATGTACCCATATCCTAACTTTCCAAAAGGAGCACTTTCCAGTTAGCCTGAAGCAGTGAGAAGGATCCAGAGAGAGGAGCTTTTTATCAGAGCATTGTCTCCCACCTGTGAGACACAGCAATTTTAAAATGTTATTCACAGGTTTCTGAGTGGGCTCAGCTTTCAATGGTCAGCCTTACTAGTACCCCTCTGCTGTAAAACTGTTTCAAATTTTCAACATTATATGACAATGAACATTTCAGAAACAGTATTGTTTTATCCCTTTGTCTTTGCTTCCCACTAACTGTCTTTCTTCATGTTTGGACTCTGTTGCAATTTGATGCCACTCCACTCTTGGAAAGAGCAGAATAAGCAGACAGTGTGTGCACAAAATGCCCACAGCCAGCTCAGCTGGGAATTGGTGATGAGAATTAAGACTGTGACTATTCTTCCTGTCAGTCACAACCCAAACATCTCTACCATGAAACTGAAAATCCTCTGGGGTATTTCTGATAGCTCATAGATCCCAATTCCTCTTTGTAGAAATAGAAGTATCAGCCATGGTTTTCCAATCAGATCGCTTGTTGGATGCTTACCTTCCTTCCCAAATGCCCAGTTCATTATGGAATTGTTGATTTCTCTAGAGAATTATTTTATTCTATCATGCATGTTTCAGTCTTTCCAAGACTGCTGTATCAGTCTACAAAGGACTAAGCTGGAAAGGGCTGCTGGTCCATTCTTGTGTGAAAGGAAACAAGAAAGAACTTCTGAGTGAACAGTTTTCATCGATTTAAGGAGGACAGTGTTGGAGGTGTTATTTGAAAGCTTCCATTTCCAGAGTCCAGCCGCATGGCTGATGTGCCAGTTTAGAAAGGACATAATCGCTTACAGACTGTCCTATTTGAGAGATGGGGATCAGGGACAAACATGGGAGCAGTTTGCAGGCAGACCTGCCAGGCTGCCTCAGTGGCACAGAGGCTTGTCTGTGCCTCTGGGGTAAACAGAGAAGGTAAACAGCAAGTCATAGCCAAGCTCGCATATGTTTTCAATTTTAGCTCCTTTTGGTGCTTTGTTTTCATCAGGTGTGGTGCACAACCAACAGTTTGTCTCATCAATATAAGCTTTATGCAGTTCTACTGGGATACAGCTGGACGTGTTGAGTCAACCTGGATGAAAAGCAGGAGGAACCTGATGCTTTGAAATCCAGACAAAGCTGGTGCAGCCACAACATTCAGCTCTCATCAGATGTGAGGGAAAGTTGCTACATAAAAGCAAGAAAGGATGTATGTGAGTGGTTTTCTCAGAGGCATCCAGGCATAGCTGGCTGTGTCCTTTTCTATCCATTTCCATTGTAATGCAGTCTTCAAATTAAGGCTGTAAAAGGAAAGCCATTCACATGGAAGTTCTGGCTAACAGAACTTTAGTGAAAATCCAGCCTGAACAGGGGTGGAATGAAACTGCTCATAGGAACATCTTTTAGTCAGATTTATTCTTTTATTATATATATTACTAGGCAAGAAGTAATTTACAAACATTAGCAAGAGTTTAATTGTTTTCTTATACATCCCCCAAATCCCTACTTAAAAAGAAAAATAATCCTTTGATGGGGGTTGTTACAAAGTTTTAAGGATGCCTTAAACATTTAAAATGTTGAAGATTCAAACTTAAGGCTCTAAAGTAAAATAATAAGACCTTTGTTGATTACAGAAAGTCACGGGAAGAATAACCAGCAGACTTTGACTTTTGCTCGTGACTTCATTAGTCTTCACTCTAACTGTACTATCCAATGCAAGCTTTCTTTATACTAGAACTGGAGAAATTACTCCCAAAGAGGGCATTCTTTGTAGGGAAGACTTAAATGTTGAAGAAGAGGAGCATCAAGAAAGCTTGGAGATGTGTATGTGTTTATGGGTGAGTTGAGGTGAATTTTCTCTGCATAGAAGTAAATCTTCCTTATATGTTGTAATAAACATAATATGGAAATTGCTTGCGAGAAAGCTTGACCAAGTTTCGGGAAACATTGATGAGACAAAAGAGGGCATTCGAGATCTTATCCCAGACCATTGATGAGACAAAAGGAGGCAATCAAAGAGCTTACTCCACCTACGGGAAACATTCCAGAGCTCGGGAACCTCCGACAAATTGTAATAAACATGAATGTACTTTCTTCTGTTACTTTTATAAAAGTAAATGTATTTTTGTTATAAGGGACGGGAAACTTGAGACAAATTGTAATAAACATGAGTGTACTTTCTTCTGTTACTTTTATAAAAGTAAATGTATGTTTGTTATAAAGGACTTGTATCTGAGGCAGGAAATGGGGGGGGGAATTTGTGACGAAAGGTTATCTCGGTGGCAAAGACTGGAAGGGGGAGCTTCTGACACCTGAAATGAAGGAACGCAGAGTACGGACATGATCACGGAAAGGACTATAAATACTGCGAATTGCTTCGGAACATTTGCGGTAGTAGGTAGAGAACGCTCCCTCGCCGCCCAGCGCTGTATATTGCTTATGTCTTGCCTTACTGTAATTAAATAAATTCTGATTGGACTCGAAAGCAACGTCTTTCATCAATAACAATGTGGTGAGGTTTACAACTGAGATTAGATCTACAGACAGAGAAAACAGAGTTTTTCTAAACCCTGCTTCCCATAGACAGAGCTAATTCCAGTGCCCTTGGTTTGACTCTAGCCCTAGAAAAGGGAAAACGTAAAAAGGACTGAAATCCAACACATGCGGCAAACCCCTTGAAGAGATTATATTGAAGTGTGAGAGGCAGAACACCTTTGTTCTTACTGAAGAACTTTAACCAAGTCTCAGATTTTGATTGGGCAAAACTACAGATGTAGCAGAAGATATTGGTAGCTATGAGTTTGGGGTATAAAGTAGTAAATGGAGAGGGGAAGGCCACAAAAGAGACAAGAAAATGAGGTTAAAGTTGTGAGAAAGAACTAGCTGTGTAACTGGGGAAATGTGACTGAAGACAAGGAAGAGGACTAGGGATACCAGAGAAGCAAGAATCACATTGCCAGTGGGAGTGAGGGAAAACATAGAGAGGTGAAATATTAGAAAGTCATAGAAAAGAACTCAGGGGCTTCTCTTCTATTATTCTTGTAAATCTAGTGTTGAAAGAATATAAAATAAAAATGATACCTATTTCTGAGCTAAAACAAAATGAATGTCAGGGCCAAGAAGGAGGTGGCAGTTTATGTGTAATTTTTTCTTCCTAAACCTACCAATAAGCCTGTTTTCAATTAAAAGAGAAACATATAGCTTTGGGTGACTGCAGAGTTCTGTAATACATACATGCCCTTCTTTTACATGAAGACATCCACCGCTGTCCTGCTGCAATGCTAAATCTACCTGAAAACTTCTTATGGTGGTTCATTGCTAACTTGGAACTTGCTCCAGAAACACTCCTATGATGAGGGTCATACTCCTAACTGAAAAAGTACAAACAGGAATGTAGTAACATGGTGACAATAAAGTTAAATTTTACTTTTACTCTACTGATCAGGGTTTATTCTAGCTAATAGCCCTCTTCTAATCAAAACAAGAATGCTCTCTCTGATCTTCAGGGAGAGTGTTAAAATTCATTATCCCAATGCATGCTAGCTGCCTGTGCATAAGTAATTTTTCTCAGTGCTTGCTTGAGATGGAAAGTGCTCGCTCAGTTTTGCAGGTACAGCTTCTGAACCTTCATCTTCTTTCTGCTCTCTCTTTGGCTCGGATTTTTCTCCCATTCTCTTGTGAGACTTGCTTTTTCTCAAATGCAATCTCTCTCTTTCTGTTCTCTCCTTTGTGCCTTCAGGTTGCTGAAAGGCAGGAGAAAAACAGGGAGTTAAAAGCAATTCAAAACAATAACTCATTATTTTATTTCACCAGTAACGTATAATAAAATATTCCAGTTACCTACCTCAGTCAGATCAGCTTTAACATGACAAGCTCAAATTCAAGGCCCCAGCCAGTCAGTCTAAAACTCAGCAAGAGACAACATGCTTTTGATTATACTCTGTAATGGTTAGGAAGGTCACCTATATGGATGGCTTGAGAGGAAAGGAGGAGAAAGGAGAGGGGGAGGGATGTATTCTCAGATTTCAGCCCAGACTCCATGTTTCTGTCCTTTCGGGTGATCCATCTTCATGTGCCTGAAACCTTTATGCTCAGTATTAGTTGCAAAAGTGCTGAAGGCCATGAAGTGTCCTCAAAGCCACTTTTATAAGAGAAAAGCAATATACAGGGAAGGAGATGAAATGGGATTACCTTTCACCCACTTTTAACTGGTGTAGTCACGTAAGTATTGGTTTGAATTGCAGCCATAGAGCTCTGAATGAAAAAAAAATGCTCCATTTGTAACTTTGAGTTATAGCCTGCTCCTGAATTTCCCTTCAGTTATCTAAGACTTGTTCCTCAGTTCTTTGAGATTCTCAAGCCCTTTGCATCTCCCAGACTTCAACAGTGACTGAGGGAATTAAAAAATTTGGTCTGCTTGAAAGGTAGATTAAAACATAGCCACTCAGTGTGGATTATAGAAGGAGTACTCGAATCTATGTTTTTAACTGGAACAGAAGCTGTAATTAGTGCAATGTGTTTGCTGTATCTATCGTACAACTGTTCCCACTCATAGACTCTCTAGCCATAAGCACTTTTGAGAGAAGATAAATGATAAATCAGACAGAGGGTTGGCAAATGAGTCAACGTGAAGTTACAAATGAAATAAATTCTGAGAAGTTCCTAAAGAGGAAAAAGACAATTAGAGAAAGCACTTAAAATCAATTCCATAACACAGCTGTCATCACCATAATTCTGCATATCCTTAGAGGACTGGGCATGCAAGGACAATGATTGTGGGACTGATCATGTAATGATGGGGCTTATTGAAAGGAGATTTTTTTTTCCTCTCTTGTTGCTGCACAGAAGATCTGCAAAAGGTGCTGAAAATTACTTCAAAACTATCAGTATCAACAAATTGAAAAAAAGAGAAAAAAGACACCTTCTGTCTGTTTTTATTTGGTGCTAATGTCAAGTGTTACTCAAGTACAGCTTATTTCAATTGGTTGACTTGTTGGTGTTCCTCTTATACTTAAAAGCAAGTTAGTGTTTATTACTCTTTCTTCTATTGTATGATGCACCAGATAATATGCATCATCATGCCTCAAGACATAACGACAAGGAAATGAGAAGGATGAGATAGGGGGAGAATCTATGCATGCTGGGTTCATGCCCTTACAGAGAATGTAAGTTCACCCACTAACAGCAATGCTGCTGCTGCAGCTGCATGGTGACACTGAAGCAAGCAGATAGTTGAGCCCTAAGTGATAAAAGAGAAGCCTCTGAAACACCATGGCAGTCTAACACATACCCCTGTATATGGTTAAAGCAGGTCAGTAGTAGCAAGAGAGCTGAAGTAAAACAAACCTGGTTTTATATTGTCATGTTTTGATAGCATGTGAAGAAACATTTGAAAACTGGGATTTTTTGAAGATACACATTTTTTAACAAATCTAGATGGTAACACTACATCAAGAATTCTCATACAAACAATACTACCACTTTAACCTTGTTTGTGCTACTATAAGGACCCCATCAGCTGAGAAATTCTAATTCAAGTTTATTTCTGCTCTCTCCTCAGCAAAGCCAGGGCAATTACACCTGAGATAAAGCTGGCTTGTTTGTTGGCTGGTTGGTTGGGTTTTTTTCTCCTGGATTGACCTGAAGTTGTTTTTTACCTACCAAAGAAATTGAGCGTTTGCTTTTGAGATGCAATTGCTTTTCAAAGGACTCTGCAAATTCCTGCATGGAGTTTGATCTTGTCTCTGGGCATGAGCTCTCTTCTGAGGGTGTTCTGCTTGCCCTCCTGTGGCAGTGGCATTGGTCTTCTTGAAATTCTTTAGAGCCCCTGAGATGGCCTGAAGATGAGCCTTTGGTAGAAGCATGAAGACGTGTTGTATGGAGGGAGGAAAGCCTGGCCTGAAAAACAAGAGGTCTATGTTGAGGGTTGAATATTAAAGCAGAGTGCACAGGTCAGATACTGTCTGCCACAGAGTGCTCTCTTATCAGTGATGCAGAATGAAGAACCTTGCCCAGACACCTGTATCTTTCCCTTTATATGCAAGAGAATCACACTGCCAAGAGCTTTCTTTCCAGTTGCAGGAGTAGAATTTGCTCTTATTTCTGGTGTTTTGTACCTAAGTTTTTTCACTGAAAATATAAAGAGTCCTGGGACCATTTAGTGCCCACAAAAATAAACTGGGACCCTTTATAACCTCAAAATTCATGCATCACATCTGGAAGCAGGTTCTGCTTCCAGAAAAAAACAAAAACCTAGACTTTTGTATGCAGATGAGCTAGTTACTGGGTTTGACTCACAGATGCTCTGACCTTTACCAGATATTTGAGTTGATTTTAGTGTGATAGGTACCATGTCTAGACCAGTTGTGTCAAATTTGCAGCACGGCCTATGTGCACAAAAGATGCAGTTCAGAATGTATTGTTCAGGTCTGATTTTTCTGCTCATTTCTTGTGCACATTTGTCCTGAATTTATGGGAGAGAATGGAGGAACACATTACCAGCACAGAAATGCTAGGAGATAGTCTAGGCTTCCTACAATTACATTTTTAGGGCTAAATTTGGTGGGGCAGTATGTAGTTGTTTAATTTCTGTGTGGCTCAGTTTTATCAGACCTGACAAAGAAGAGAAGCATTGATCTGCATCAGCTGTGTTTAATTGAAAGTCTATAAAAAGTCTATAAAAAGGATTAAACTGATACAGACTGCTGTGACCTGCAGAGTCACACATTGGTAGTTCTAGAAATAGACAGAGCTGTAAGCCACCACACAAGGCCAGGTGTGTCCCAAACATTGCCAGCTGCTGCTGATTTTTCAGAGTTGGCAGCTGAACACCAGTAAGATGCAGATAACAAAAATAGTGAGAGGGAAATGGGAAGTACCAAAAATGAGACCTCCTCAGGCACCGGGTTAGGGCGCCCTAGGTACCCGGTTGCTGCGTGTGAGCTTGAATGCTTCTGTGTTCTTTATAAGGCTGGTGCTAAGCCTTCAGCTACTGAGTAACTCTGAGAAGCTCTTATGTCTTCAAGACAGCTGTGACTGTTTAAAACTACTGAAGGTCAGTCCCACAGATCTCAAAATTCTAAGAAAATACAGGAAAAAACTCTATATTCAGAGAAGAGTTTGCTGGAAGTAGTAATGGTGGTGTTAGTAACACTGGAAAGCTATACCAACTTGGCCACATGAACCTACAAACCTTAGACTTCAAGGGATCTGAAAAATCTCCTGTATACATTTCTATTTATGTTGGCCCAGATACTATTACAAATGTATTGGCACAACAGGGACCTATGCAGCCTTTGCTCATCGGTGAGGCTGTGCATCCATATGGCTGTGACATCACATTAGATAGGCTTGATGAGGGGTGCCATAAATGATAACTGTTACACCCAACAGAAGCAGCTAAAGCTGAAGGATTTTCAGATTGTACGGTACTGGTTTAATTTCTTTTCCAGACAAAAACCTACCTTAGTAACTAGTATTATGAATTGCCTCTGAGTGCAGTGGTAATGATTTCTACAGTGCTATTTTTGCTTTGATTTCAAACCAATCAATTCAGCTGTAATTTCTGTAAGGTCATATTGTATTGTTATTTTAAAAAGCATCAAAGCAATCACATTGCGCTTGAGGGATGGGAGTACACATGCTATGTCAAGTTCAATGAGCTGAATGTTTTCTGTGTCATTTTATCGGCATCAACACATATTGTTTCCTGGAAACAAAAATGGCCTCACACTAAAAATCAACAGTATTTGTTCTTAGAGGGTTTGGGCAAAAAAACGCAAGGGCAGCTGAAATGTGGGATGGTATTTTGTCAGTCCTGCTTTGCAATGTTTGTAAATGTTCTATTTTAATAAGAAATTGCTTTTTAATTTTCCCTCCTAGAGAGGATTGCAGTTCGCATACTGACATAGCAGCAGCTGTCCATAAAAGGCACAGGCCTTCCTCTGAAATGTGTATCTGTCTGAGTGGGCTAAGGGTAAAGCTCACATAAACATCTATGCAATCACATTACTGTGACTGTTCCTCCTCTCACAGTGCCTTTGTATCTCATACACACCCTAGCTAGGAGGGAGGACAGCATGACCATGCATCTTAGCATGTTGCGGTCTTATGAACACAGTCCTAAAGAGGACAGGAGCCTTAACACAGCTGCTGAAACATGAACATTTCACGGCTGATATCTAGACCAGTACATTAGTCTTCTTTCATTTTTTTTATTTTAAGATTGTCTGTAGAGAACTGAGAGAAATAAAATTAAATTTGGCAATGAAACAGATCTGGCACAGAGTTTGGATAAAATCCTTGTGGCTTTCTTCCTGTTTCTTAGATTTAATACATGCATTTAATACATGCAGTTGGTTCCAAATTTGGTAACACCGTAAATAAGAACAGATGAAGAGATTGCTTTACTTTATTCTTCCACTCCTGAAGTCTCTGCAGTTTCTGGCAACTGAGAATGCCTTTGTACCCATACATTATTGTACCCATACTGCTGAGATCTTCCCTTGCCAAAAGTCTTGGAGTCCAGCTCTACTATCTGCTCTTGTCTTTGTTTACCCAGCAGCTGCCTTGTGCCTCTTCAGCAAACACCTCTCAGTCTCTGGCTCCTAGGGTCTGTCCTTGAGTAGTTCTTAAACTGCAGAAGTGGGGAGGAGGTGAAACAAGGGAAAAGGCATGGGAAGGAGGAATGATAAATGTTCCCCTGTATCAAAATGTGGATCTTTTGCTAATGTTGGGAATGCCAAAAGCATCAAACATGTTCATAGGCCTCGTTTCTCCCTCCCTTTAGTACTCCCTTTTTTCTGCTTGATCCTTTTAAGGACCCCATGCTTAGTCAATTTGCATAATAGCTAAAACCTAAAACACACAGGAAGTATACTATTTAAAAAAAAACCCTAAAATGTAACAAACAAACAAAACCCACAATGAACCAAAAAACCAATGTATACAAAAAACCCGCAAGAGATAGATGTCAGTGTAATTTCTCAGTTTCTGATGGAGACAAGATAATTGCTTCCATCTTTTGGGCTTGCTCTGAGGGCTGCACAGCTGTAAGTAAGAAAAGGAATCTTTAGTGTGTCAGCACGAGAGTTCATTGTTTGCTGAAATTTACATAATGACCCCAGTATTTTAAGAGTATTTAGGAACATCTGACATTCAGTTGCTGTCTCACATCTTGCTTTCCTTTTGAGAAGTGTGTAACAAAGCATACATTCACATACTTTGTCCCACGATACAACTGATCTGTAGTAACAATGTTGTGTGTAGATATTTAGTCTGACATTAGTTTAGCAATGTTAGTAACTTCAACAACAATTCATTGCTATGCTCCCTTTCTCAGCTGTTTCTTATCAGATTTTTTTGCTGTGAGCAGCAATGTACACTCAAAGGTGAATATATTTATAGAGTCGTAAAACTCTTACCAGCGCTCCTTTGTCTCCTATCATTCTCTCACAACAAAATGACTAGGAGGTAAGAAAATCTGTCATGAATCAAAATGATGGAGGATAACTGGAATGTGTCAAAAATGCATAGCTGAAATCTTCAAAAAGCTGAAGGTCAAGGAAGTTTTAAACACGATTAATGTGTCTGAAGTTTGCCAGGGAAGGAAGTTAGGCAAAGGAAATTAAAACAGATTACTTGGTTCTCCCCAGGCAGTTTTCACATTGAGTTTTGGCCCACAGCAACATATACAACTCTGATGCTTTTCAGGGGAGCAAAAAGAGAATACAAGTTTTAGCTTCTCTTGCCAGTGACCCAGTGAAGGAAGAATATAATTTTGTATTCCCCACTGCAAAATGAGAATGACAAAAGAAAAAGCATTTTGTGAAGCTCACCTTGTAATGTTTGTGAAGCATATTAAGATATTAAGGAAAAAAAATGTTGTTAGTAAACTACAAATCTTTATCCATATTTGGAGGGGGCTCTACCATGATAGGATACCACAGGAGTTTGCCGTTGTATTGGAGGTGAGAGCAATGGCTTGAATATCTTTCTACACCACAAGGAAAATAACAAACGCCAACACACTGCTTTTGAGCTGAGAGTGACTTCCAGTGTTAAGCAAAAGCAACTTTTGTACTCTGCTGCTGACGTTTTGCTGCACTCCTAGTGCAGATGCAGTTTAGGCAGGCAGGACTGTACTCTTTCTAACATGTTGTGTACCAGCCCTGGATATGAAACAGAGTGTGCTGGAAGTGCTGTTTTGGCAGCACCATTGTATCTGCAAGAGGAACTTTTGCCAGCAGCTCTGCTGCCAGCAGCTTTTGCCAGTCAGAACCTGCTGACTTTATTTGCAGCAGGGCAGCAGGGTTATCTCAATTTACAATGTTGTCCCAGAAGAAAGGATACACTGTTATCTGCTGTGGAGGGATTAATTTACTGAGGAGACACAGCCTGATCTGAGTAATTAATCCTCCTGATTAATAACATTGTTCTGATAAAATAAAGACAATATTTCACTGACATCGAGGTGTGTTTTCACACTTACATTAGTTATCATTTATAATAACTGTAAAAAATACACATGCAGGTGAAAATCATTGCTCCTAACAAGGAGATACATTTTCTGAAAGTATTTCAAAGGAATTTATTAGTGCCCATTTGTTTAACTTCTATATATGGTTTAAAACAGCAGATTATAGTGCTCTTCACTGCCAGCTACAAATAAAAAACCCTTCATCTTAACATTTACCCCCGAATTATAAAATCCGCAAACACAACTTTCCATGTCATTCTTCATGCAATTTCTGGCACTGAGAAATAGAATAGTTGAAACATATCTCTTGTATAATACTATTGGTGCAAGACAAATTTGTGTGGAGCACTATTGTAAAGGCCAGACATAATTAAGCATACAGGATAACCTTTTCTTATTGAACAGTAATGTCAAGTCATTGCCTTCTCTTTCTGTCAGACAATTTAGGGCAGGTTCAAGATGTTGATTCAGGGATGCAAATATAGGGGAGCATTTGAATAGCTATTAGCTAAGTATTTAAATAGCTTTTGAGCAAAGTGAATATAATTAAATTAAATGTATGTGCACACACAAATATACATGAAGATTTGTTTAGCATCTTGCTGAATAGACACTGGTTTAAAATGCATTCTTACACTTCAGTATGCACTGGGGCTGAAGAAATCACATCAGCATAGATTTTTGAAGGACTGAATTAAAATTCAGTAAAATTATTTTAAAACACTCCAACATTCTGTTTTCTGGCATTCTGATAGAATCTATTAGTCCAGCTCAAGCTCAGAGTCTGTCTTGCAATCTGTGACCAGGACTAAATATAACTGTAAACAACAAATGTGCTTGATTATTTCAAAACTAACAAATGAAGGTTACCTCTTCAACCATCCATGAACAGGAGGTGGTTTTGGACAAATTATTTGGTTTTCTTAGCCAAATTTTTTTAAAATGAAAAATTCCACAGCTTAGAACACGACAGTTCCAGTAGAGAACTTGCAACTGAAAATATATCATGGCATTTTAAAAAATTTGGAAAAGATTAATCATTTCTCCCCAGTATAATAGCATTTGGTTTGTTGCAGCCATGATCTAAGGATATAAGCAGAAAATGGCTTGTATATCTCTTTGGTAAACCAACTATTGTAGTTGAGAAAAAGAAAGAGACAGGTTTGGGTCACCTAGACCTTTTTTTAGGACTGAAATAAAAGCAATCTCCTCCAAGTAAAGAGGAGATCGGGAACAGCTGCTTTCAGTTTAACTTTATTTTGATAATCAGTTAGAGAGTTGTGACCTGCCTTAAAAAACTGCCTCTGCATGTGAACCCTGCCCTTTCCCAACTATTTTGTTGGCTTAAGAATAAAGAGCATGCTTCTTTCTTAAAATCTTTATTTGGTGTATAATGTTATGTGTTGTATCTTAATTTTCAAAGTCAGATGCTTTCAATGAGGGGGAACAGCATACTCTAGCTTACTTAGAAATTACACCTGCAAAATCCCAGGAAGTAAAAGCATAGATCTTCTTGGAGATGGCATGGTTGCAGATTTAGCTCCAAGTCCTGTGAATACGCACAGGATTATGTAGTTTTATACATGAGAATAGACTAATTGAAGCCAATGTTTGTGTGTTAGTTTCCAACATGTTTTTATCTCTGCCAGATCATGCTTAGCAAACAAAACAACACTGTGATACACATTTAGGCAGTTACTACACCCTTCTTACATTTCTGGCCCTACAATCACTTATCTTGGAGTTTGCTAATTTTCTTGTACGCCCAAAGGCAGCAGAGCAGATCTGGCAGACAGCTAAGTTTAAAATGCAACTAGCTGCAACTGAACTTACTGGGCAACATGTACCATCTTCACCCTCATGCATCTCTAGGGTCATGCCCCTGGGGATGGCAATTAAATTTACACATAAATCATGCACACACAGAGAGAAAACTATACACAGCTCTTACCGGAAGGGAGGCTCTCCTTTCACTAAAGGGTCGTGTCTGACGTTTCTTGTGGCCTCTACCCTCTTTCTCATTCTCATCAATTAAGTTGTGGCCCCAGAAGCTGCTCATCCATTTTGCAAAGAAAATATCATCATCCTCTTCATATTCCATGTACAGACCCTCCAAACTTGAGGGAGTCTCGCAACCAGACAAGGAAAAGCAAGATCAAATACCACCACTAAGCCAATAGCCTCACAGTGTTCTGCTAACCAGTGGAAGCAGGGAAGCAAATTCAACAACTTTTTCTGCTCTCCATCCCCCAAGCCCCATCCTACTGCAGCCTTGGGCACTGTCTAAACACAAAGTCAATCCTTTCTCATCTCTTTTCGACAAGGTTTCTTTTAACCTTTCCATTGCAGCAATGTCCAATGTGACACTGCCGCAGGGGGCTGGTGAGAAGGGAAATGTTTTGGCTACTCCCTGTGTGTAGCTGCTGAGTGCACCAGTTGTCAATACTGATGGAGAATTGCCCACAGTTACATGCCTGGGAGGTGCATGCATGAACCCAAAGCAGGCTTGTGATTTTGAGAACAGAAATTGACATATTGATGGTGGTCAGATGCTGGAACAGCTGCTTACAAAGGCCCAACAGAAATGACCCTATGGGAGGGAGGACAAAAGACCTGCACCTCCCATGCTGCCCTGACTTCTGTTGTATCTGCTCTTTCTTCAGTATTCAGGAAATGTGGTCTGTCTTGGTAGAAGAAAGCCTCTTCCAACAAAACTTCTTGTTAACTTTTGGACTATGACAGTCAGCATGAACTTGCATCAGCTGCTTTTCACCAGAATCATTTCATGTGCCATATCACGATTATGATAGGGCCTATCTTGCTTGAAGGCACACAGATTCCTCCTCACAAGTCCCAGGTGTAGGCCATATAGTCCCTGTCTAGACCACAAAACAGAACAGGAATGTCTTCTGGTCCTGAGGGTAAGTGGCTACACTGGTCAAATCTGTCCTACATAGTGCTTGTCCTGTGAGTCACTTCAAGGCTGTATGAATTGCTCTGTAGCTATAAAATCTTGTTGTAGTTTTAGTGTCTTTTCACTATCAAAATATCTAATATAACTGGGAAACTCTGCTATGGCTCATAAAACCATTGTGTGCACAGCACGAAACTGGAAGATCTGTAACTTGCATTAGAACACAACAGAAGGACATGGAGGAGGGCTTTAAGGCTGAAGAGCTTCTTGGGGTACTGTTGGAACAGGTAGAAGAGACTCAGTTCTAACTCCATATCGGTAGTAGTCCTTGCTGTGTGATAGGAAGCTAGAGGTTCTCCCAGTGCCTTGGCATTGCTATGGAGATGCTAGTTGGCCTTGGCCAGAAGTAAGCTTAAAAGCTCACTGGCAGTTTAGCATTATGGAGAATCAGTGGCTCAGCATTACATATTGCTTCCTGTCCATAGCCTGTTTAGGAATGTTTAGATATATTAACAAAACTCCAGTT
This sequence comes from Turnix velox, assembly GCA_013400935.1. Lineage (NCBI taxonomy): Eukaryota > Metazoa > Chordata > Aves > Charadriiformes > Turnicidae > Turnix > Turnix velox. The sequence goes on from VZTY01020759.1 coordinate 205,413, forward strand.
TTGCTCAGAGAATGAATTCACTCCACTGGGTGTAGGAGTGAGGTTTGAGTACCATACTCTGATACAGGAGTCTTCATCCTGAATAACAGGGGCGAAAAGGCCAACTGGTAATGGATGCCTGTGTGTCCAAGTTTTACCTTGTGCAGGCCAGACAAGACTGTGATTAGCACAAGGACCAGAAGTGTATGAGTGTGCAGACATCATATAATATCCTCGGATGCTGCAGAGCTTGAAGACATTGCCAAACTCGCAGCAGGCTGTTTCCTCACAGAAGCACAGATGGGCAGGAGAGAGAGGAACACCTGAAAAACAATACACTAAAAATACACCTGAAGCAATACAAAGAATGTGTAGGTGGATTCTCCAGGTAAGGAAGAACACTCCTGGCCATATTCTGACAGCCTGAATTTGACTTATGCCCTTGAGGCTACCAGTCTGCACAGGAGAGCTACATACAAAGACCTTTACTAGCTCATAGGAAGCATCTTGTGAGTGGAGTTAAGGCTGTCCCAAAAATAAGATATTGGTCTGTTGATGCACATTTTCTATTGTATGTTTCAGTTTTCTTCCTTTCTAACATGTGGAGCTGAACTGCAATGTGTCATTGTGAAGCAAGAAATACTTCTGATGTGTTGAGATAGATGACAAATAAAAGTAGGATGGGGGCTTTCCCACAGCTTTGGTAAAATAGACTTACATAAATAGCAAAAATCCATAAATCTAGAGAGCCATAGTTCAAAGCTGTTTGCTACTAGGCAGCCGGATATGTTGACTCATAGTCCAGCAGGAAACATTTTAATTGGGCTCCTGAGGTACTTGCTATGCAATCTTATTGTTGTTTTTATTTTCTGTCCTCTTTTTCTTGAATAAATACATGTGTCTTCATACACCTTCTTTCCGTTTCCCTCCTGCCAAGGATATGACTAGTGTTACCCAAGTATCAAAAAGCATCAAAGACAACTCTTCATCCTCAGACAAAGTGCTGAAGGGAAATTAGTGAATATAAAAATACAAGCTGCCTCTGCCTGCAGGTAAGGGTGCTGACTAGGCACAGACAGGCATACATACAACGTGTATGTATATGCAACATATACAAAATTACAGTATAGCCTATTAATCTTTTTTTTAGTGACAAAAACGCAACTAAAAGAGACAAAAAGTGGCCTTTACAAAAAGGATAATTTTGCCTCGAAATCATAAATGGTTAGAATTAGAAGGAACCATAAAGATCACCTAGTTCTAATCCCCTACTATGGTCAGAACACCTCCCACCAGCCCAGGTTACTCAAAACCCCATCCAGCCTGGCCTTGAACACTTCCAAGCATGGGGCAGCCACAGATTACTAGGGCAAATCCGGGCAAGTAAAATGTTCATGCAAAGCTCGCAACAGCCCTTCATGTTGGCCGCCCGGAACCTCCCTCTGCACAAAATTAATCCGGACCCAATGATACGTTCGGACTTTTTGGGGCTGGTACCGCAGGAACACCCACACTCGCCTCCGGGTCGCCCTGAGGTGACACCGCCGCTCCAGCAGGTGGCAGGGCCGGGAGGAGCGGCGGCCGGAAGTTGTCGCCCGACCCCTGCCCTCCCGGCGTTCCACGGGTGTCCGGTGACCCTTTCCCTTCCCTCCCCTGCCGCGGGCGGCGGTGTGAGCGCGTCATGGCCGCCTCGAAGCCCGTGGAGGCGACGGGCGGCGGTGGTGGCACGGGGCTGTCCCGCTGGCAACTGGCGTTAGTGCTGGGGGCGCCGATTTTGCTGGGCGCTGGCGCGGTCTACCTGTGGGGACGGCGGGCGGCCCGCCGCGGGGGAGGCAAGGGCGCGAATGAGCGGAAGACCCCCGAAGGGCGGGCGAGTCCCGGTCCCAGCGGCGGCATCGGTCAGCCCGATGGGCCCAGCCATGAGGAGATGGTGAGCGCGCGTCCGGCAGCCGTTGGCGCAAGCCTCTCGCGGGGCGGCCGTTAGTCCCCGCCGCTGTGGGAGAGGGGTGAGAAGGGGAGAGAAGCGCCGGTTCTAACGGCGGAGGGGACTTTAGAGTGACGGTCCCGGCCTCCAAGGACGCGTGTGAGAGGAGGGAGCCACGTTGGGTCGTTAGGTCGGGCCCATGTCACTGCAGAGCGCTTATCAGCCGGCATTCGTTTCACGCTCGCGGCTTGTGCCTCGTCGTGATGCTTTTGGCGGGGCTCTGCCCGGAGCGCACGTATATTTCCTACCGGTGCCGGCAGGAGGGAGAGTGGCCCATAGGGACGCGTTGTGTCATGAAGTCGGCATTGTGCAGGTGAGCGTGGGCCTGGCAGCGCCCCGCCGCTGGGCGGGTGTGCCTCTCTGCCTCTGTGGCACACCGTAGCTACGAGTAAGTTGCTCCCGGGAATAGTATGTTGAATAGGAAAACTGCGGCGAAAACTGTACAGGTCAAGCGACTGAGAGTTCACGGTGGAGTGCTTTCAGACCTTATATTGCTCTGGGGATACCTCATAGAGGCCTACCAGTACCAGAAGGGTGCCTGTAGGAAAGCTGGGGAGGGTATGGAGAGATAGAACGAGGGGCAATGGTTTTAAACTAGAGCAGAGCAGGTTTAGATTTGATATTAGGAAGAACTTAACTGTGAAGGTGTTGATGCTCTAGAACAGGCAAGGCCTCATCCCTGGAAACATCCATGACCAGGTTTGATGAGACTTGGAGCAATCTGATCTAGTGCAGGATGTCCCTGAATGCTGCAGAGGGACTAGATGATGTTTAGAAATCCCTCCCAGCTCAACCCATTCTGTGATTCTATGATTTATCCTGTTGCAAATTGCCACTACCATGAGACTATTTGGATAAAAAGATCGCTACAAAAATGGCAGGGCAGCATCGAAAATCAAGAGTGTCAGCGAGATACAGGATTCTCTTGTATGTGGAAAAATCCATGCAAAATTTCCTTTTTTACTCATCTGCAGTAATAGATGGTTTGTGTTGATCATGTTGTGTTACTGAGGTGAGGTTATAGCGGACAAACATTTTTAAAGTGAATTTGTCAAATTAATTGGGTTTTATAAGAAAAAAAAATCTTTCTACATTTTCTTCTCCCATTTTTGTGTACCACCTGAAATGCTCAGAACTGTCAGTTGAAATGGTTTGAACTTGCTGTCTGAAATGATTGAGAGAGAAAAAAACCCCAACCTTGTGAGATTGGAAGAAGTCAGTTTTAACCTTGAGCATTCCAGTGATGAAGACTAGTGTTAGGAATACATGGGTGTGGAGTGTGGCAGCTTCCATAGCTAGTGAATCATAGGTACCTTCAGACGTTCCTGGAAGCTAGTGACCTGCTGGACCTGGAGGTATTTAGTTTAGTGCAGTGATTTGTTCTTTCGTGGGCAATGGTATTGAGCAAGTAGTGTATGGAGGACAAATTCAGGCTTTGTTCACTGTGGTGACTCTGGCTTGTGCCTGCAAACAGCATCTAGCATATTCATGGCAGTGCAGTTGCAATGTGTGAGCTCTAGTTTTCAGGCTGCTTGTGACCTTTGTGTAGCTGCAGTGACTTTGCTGTTAGTATCACAACTCTGGGTTATTTCCCTTGTATTTCTGGATTGCAGAATGCACCATTTTATGGTTTGTAGTAATTCTGTAGTTATACTTCTAGACAACTCTTAAAACACTTATATAGCACTTGGTGCTATATAACACTGTGTGCCTAGCTCTTCTGGATTGCTCCACAAATTAAATTATTGGAAAGCTCTGCATCTAAGAATAAGTAAATGGTTAAGTGGTATGATCTGGCGTTCCTTGAAGAGTGTCATTGCTTACTGTAAAGACATGAGAGATGTTACTTAGAAGATGGTGTCAAGTTTACCTGATTACATGAGGCAGTTGTCCAACTGGTCACAATATGGCTGCAGCAGGAAAATTAATGTGGGTGCAGGTTCCCTTCACTGCTTTATGTGTGGTAGAATTGTCTTCATCATATCCGTACAGACGATGGCATGTAATTTTCCTGTTTTCACATGTAATTTATTAGTTATGGATATTGTTGAAAATGCAGCCTTTGTAGGTGTTTTACTTGCAAATTACCTGCATTGCTTTGGTCTGCCTTTCTTATGCACTGAGGTATTTTTTTATGCTCAGTCTGTGTAGTGGTTGAGGGCCAGTAATTCTTTTCACTCTTTTAACACAAGAGAAAAGTCATTTAGAAAACACGCAAGTCGACAGTGAGTGGGTTTCCAACAGCTCTGTTTGTTCATCAGGTAACAGTCTTTTCCTCATAACTGTAACTTAGGACACAAAGTTTTTTGTGCATTTCTTTATATTAGCTTTTATATCCATTTGATGCTCTATTGAGTGTATTTACTGTTCCTGAAGATGTACCCTTGACATTTTTTTTTGCACTAGCCAAGTGTGGGATCTGTGGCTGACATTTTGTTGGCAGAAACCCTTAGCATAGGTGCTATATTGGGAAAAGCAGCATTACTTCTGAGATTCCTTCTGTAAATACAGCTCCTCAGCAGTACAGTAAACTGTTGTTCTTTGGCCATTCAAGAGCATCTATGGATGACTCAAAGTTCAGGAAGTCAAATTGCATCTGTTAATTGCAGAGGTTGTCATTATCTATCATAATTTTGTTGGAATGTGTTTTTGTTACTCAGTAAACAAAGTTGATTTATGCGTACTCTCTTAGCTTCTAGTGGTTGTTGTGTTGCTTAAACACTTTAAAGAAATAAACTCCTTTGCATGTATTGTGTTAATAGTTTGATATCTAGTTGATTTATGTTATTTTACTTATTCTATGATAACTTCTTAACAACCTTATTCCTTCCTTGTCTGTCAGGAGTGAGTACCCCTTAGTCAGTGAGGTCCTGTGTTGTTTGCTTTAGTATTTTTCTCTCTGAATCTCACCCCTTACCTCTTTCAGCAAGTTTGTAGGCTAACCCTCTGGTTTTGATATGTGAGGAAGCATTGAGCAGCAGTTCTTAAATTGTTCAGTCAGCCATGTGGCATTGCATATTGCTGACTAACCTGTTTGTGTCCATGGGAGTTCACTCTCTTTGCATGTTTTCCTTCAAGCTGGATATAGTTACTTGAGGTCAATGGTGGGGCGAATGTGGCCAAACTCCTTGGCTTATGTGGTGCCAGATATGAGGATCGCCAGCCAACTATTGTGTCTGTTTTCCAGTATCTATTTTAATAGCAGTCACTGAATGTTGCCTATCTTGCTCTGCAGCATTAAATCATTGTAGGAACAGATTAAACTCCTTTGTCTAGATATACTCTGAATTGATCGAAACATAGTATGTGGAAAGTAATTTCTGTTGTACTGTGCACCTGTTGCTTAATAAATCTCAGTATCAATCTGCTGTAAGTGTTCTCTGTTTCATGACAGCTGTAGTGGACAGATGTAGAAACTCTTAAACGTGTATAATAGCAGTAGAATAATTGTTATACTTGGCAGCTTGCCTTTTCATGGTAGGTCTGAGTGGCAAACTCATTTGAAAACAACAAGTCTGATAGAGAATGCTTACAAATTGTACTGTAGTTTTAAGCTTAAGTATTTCTAATTATAACACCTTGTTGCGTACTTTTTATCTTAACCTCATGTGAACTTCACTATTTTTCATTGTGGTTTTGGTGCTAAAGAGATTCTTAAAACCATTTATGCTTGGTTAATACCTTTCAGTGTAGATCTGAGTCAAGGTTTGAGATGAACAGGAGTCAGAAAGAATAAGGAAGATAGGTATTCAGTAGCAGCGAATATTCAGAACCCAATGCTTTTTGGTGCCGTATCAAGAAGATTCTCTGAACTGGAGAAGAAAGAAGAGGTCTAGATAAGACCTCATTTTGGAAGCTGATGAATTAAGATGGCTGAAACAGTAATCCCTCTCTGTCATCTGTCAGACAAGGGCTCACTCAAATCCTCAAATTTCAAAAGAAAATGCTGAAATTCACTAATGGTGCCTCTGTTGTTAATCCGCGAATTTCTTGTTCTGCTTTAAAAAACTACCTCAAATATATAAACTTCTGAACTGCCAATTCAGTTGATGGGGGTTACTCAGCTTTAATATTCTCACAGCTGGCAGTCTGTTGCTATTAAGTTACTGTTGTGTACATTAAATTTCTGAACATTTTTTGAGATAAGCACATTTGCTGAGGTTAAAGTTATAGTTAAGAAATCTTTGTATGCTGTCTATTCTTACAGACAGTTAGCAATGTACTTGTTCAGTTAATGAGGTAACTGAGTGGTTCTCAAATATACCAGTGTCCTTTGGCTTAAACTGTAAGCCTTGGTAGTGGACAGTTGCTGAAAGTAGTCCTAAATATGAGGGGCTTTAAGTAACTGCAGATAAGTTGTTGAACTATCTCAGCAGGTACTGAACTGATCGTGAACTTCATTTCATTGAACTGATTTGCTTATTGCACAGATTCTTTGATGAAAATAAAACCAGTTGGATTTTTCTTGCTCTATGTGGACCTTCAACTTGGGAAATGAAAAATGCCCAGTGCACCACATAGAATGGCAGTAGGTCAGGTGGGAAAAGCAGTGAAATTGGAAAATAACAACTAGAATTATTACCTTTGCAAGAAAGTGTAAATAGTGAGGTTTTTTCATTACATGTGCAAAACCAACAACAACCAATAAAAACATAAAACATACCAAAGCCAAAGAAGGCTGTGGTATATAGCTTTTTTTGTGGTTTTAGTTTTATCAGTTATTGAAGTTGAATATGCAATTTAAACGAATTACCAAGCTTTTTGTGGGGAAAAAAAAAAATGTTGTGAATATTCTTTAAAATTTCACAAAATTAAAATAGAAGTATTTTTGGCTTTGTTTCAGCTAATTGGTTATAAACCAAAAGCTGTAAGTTAACCTACTGTTTTCTGTTATGTATTCTGTGATAGAAGAGTTTCATGGCTGTGAATAAAACACATCAAGATAATTATTTAGAAAAGGATTGATTTTAAAAATTGGCATTGTGCTTTCTCAGCATTTAGGCTTCAAGACATAGATACATTTTGGGCTTTTGAATGCACTGTTTCTATACGTTTTGTGTGGGATTAATTTTTCATGTGTATGAGATGCTAAGCAGCTGTATTTTTTGATGTAAGGCCTAATCAGAATGGCCCTATTGATGATACAGACCTGTCTGCTTATGCTTTTAAAATGTCGGCCATTCAGTTCAACGGTGCATTGTGTGCATACTGAGTACTAGAGCAAAGTAGTGTGGCTAAAGTTGCAATGATCTAAGAGCTAGGAGTCTAGTTTAGGGCAACACAAACAAGCAGTTGATTTCTTTCTTGTCATGGCAATTACTGCTGATACAATAGCATCTTGTGCTTTACCTTATGACTCCCTACCCCCAGATTTCTTGCATCTTGCAATTCACAGAGCAGAGTAACCATGGAGTTAGCATCTATTTGTAGATTCATTTATGTGCAGTTGGTTGTGTGGTCTGTGGTGCTACTACTGTTACTCAGTGCTTACTCTGGTAGCGAAGTCATAAATTTTAAGACTTTTTCCTGTGGCATCTTTTTAATGCTTCCTGAAGATTTTATACCCTGTTGCATGCCCTCAGGCTTGTCTGAAGACTTCATGCTTCCCAATAACCAGCAGAACACTAACACCAGCCACAAAACGGCAGATTTCTTCCTTCCAATTGCAGTTCCTATCCCACATTTGACACATTTGTGGCATGTGTCTTTATGCAGGACCGGATAGAGCAAGGTTGTAGTATGGGGAGCTAAATTTAGGACGCACTTGAAATAAATGTAACCTTTTTAGGTTTGGATGAGTTCTAAAGAAACAATGTATCAAATATATACTTGGGTCTAAGTAAAAATATTTGCACGCTAATTCTGATTTATGTATCCATTGAGTTACATACAGTTTACAAATAGGGCTGAAGTTCATAATATTTTATCAATTTTAATGTAAATCATTAGAAACAAACATGTAAAAGACCTGTGGATTACTTGAGATGGTGTGGACTGATTTCTTGTAAGCTCAGTGATTGATGGCCTTTAGGAGAAGAGCTTTTCTGGTAGTAGGGGTATTTAAGGAATTCTTTCCTTTATATAGTTGCACTGGTAAGTCTGTTCTTGTGACTGCACATATAGGATGTTTCCAGTCAATTTGGATGCCCATTTTTATGTAAGAATTAAGGCTGGCACCCACTCTATGATTTTCTTATGGTATGATTGGAAGCTAGGACTTTAATGAGGATTTGTACAGCAAGCAATTCTTGGATTCTTTTCAGATTTTCAGTTACAAAAATAATTTTGATTCTAAAAATGACCAGACTGCTATAAAATGAGCAGAGATCAAGGGGAACAGTCTGATGAAGTATAAAGTTTGTCTTAGAGGGGTTTGGGTGTTGATTGACACTGGCAGTGGATGGGTTGTGGAGTGGAGGCAAAAGTGTGATCAATGAACAGTGCTGGCAGTGGTCAGCAAATTCTAGATGATGTTTTCAGTGAGTGTGGCTCAACACAAGTGACAGGTGGTGAATCCTGCAGCTCTTGTTTAAGGTATTCCTCAGAGGGGCTGCTAGGCTGGGATGTGTGCTTATACCTCTGTTCTTTTTGCCGTGGTTGGTTAGCTTGAACTGGCTCAAAATTTTGATCCCTGAAGCTAGTGTGTAAAAGAGGAGCAGAAATCCAGAAGATGGGTGTGGGCATCTTTTGCAGCTCCATATTTCTGGAATGTGAGTTGTACCCCTCTTTTAAAGAGTGGCTTTGTACAACTGATTCTTTATAGAACACAACATTTGATAATTGATCTATAAATTTAGGTTTTATAGATGGCAGTGTCTGTCTTTCCAGCATTAAGGATGATCAACAGACAATCCAGAAAGTAAAGAATCGTTTAGCAAGTTCATAAGGCCATTTAGCAAAATTTTTCATCCTCTGCTGAGAATGACAGAACATGATGGTCCAGCACTTTGTAACAGCAGTTGTATGGTGCAGATGGTGTGAAGCTAGAGGGACTAGAGGTAAAGTGAGTTGATTTGTCTAGTATATGGAAGACAAAACAGATTCTATTGGTCTTGCTCAGTAGGTCTTTCCACAGAGTGTTTTCCATGTTTAAATCACAGTCTGTGAAGTCTTTGCTCTGGTCTTACAGGAATTTGATCTTTATAGAAGGAGCATCTCACTTATTCTTCTGATCACCAATCACATAAAATTAAAACCTGCTTAGGTTTACAGAGGAAATCACTACATCATTTAGTTCATTGTAATGAGTATTTTGAAAAGTTTTTTTTCCTATCTGAGATGCTTGAGAAAAAAAAATTGTTGTGTTTTGCCAGGAAATTGTTGGAGAGACATTTTCAGAAAGTCTGGGCTATCATTTACCACTCAGACCCATTATACATCTTTATCCTATATTAGACCTTGAGTGCATAGTTTGCATATAGTGATGTTTTTCTGATTTGAACTGACTTACCACTTTCTTTTTCAGAGCCCTCTTGATAGAGCTCAAGCAGCCAAGAACAAAGGAAACAAGTACTTTAAAGCAGGAAAATATGAGCAAGCTATTCAGTGTTATACTGAGGCTATCAGCCTGTGCCCTGCTGAAAAAAACCTTGATCTTTCTACCTTCTATCAAAATAGAGCAGCTGCCTATGAACAACTGGTAAGAAATCGAAGATAATTATGTGTTTGTGTTAAAAAGTTGCATTTTAAGTTGTGTATTTTGTCACTTGTCCACTGAAAGATTCCAGATGGTGATTATCTGCTGTCACCACAACAAGGTAATGTTGCTTGCACCTGGTTTTCACTAGCTCATCTCATTTTTCCATTTATAAATAAAACAATTTTCTGCCAACTGTTATCAGTTAATATTATACAGTTCTTACATGTTCTTTTCTTGTAAGTCAAGGATTGAATTTCTTATCATCTGGGACAAGTCTCTTGTATAGCAAGCTAATTTTGCTTTTCTCTACTACAATGTTTCTTTAACTGTTAGATGAAAAGCCATGTATTTTGGAAGGGTGCTACTTCAGAAATTAAACAAAAAAAATATATTACAGAAATCTTGCTGAAGCCCTGTACCTAAATTTTGCACATGTGGAAAACTTGATAGCTGAGTATATTTGTTTTGGAAGTCAAGCATGTTGTTTATTAGGATATCAGTGGATTTCTTATGAGGTCAAGTTGGTGAGCTGTATGAAAGAGTGGAGAAATTGAGTTTGTATAATGTGAAGTACAGTTTTGCAAATAAATGAATTTTAAGTTCTCAATACCCTTGACCAGCTTTACTCCTACATATTCATTTATTATCCCCTTGTGATAATGTAGTGGAGTATTTTTTTTAAAAAGGAAGTGTTTTAGCACTTTGTTGAAGTGGCCTGTTTTCATTCTGTTTTCATCTTTTTTCTTCTATTAGTTTTCTACCAGTCTTTCAGTCCCAATGTTACCTCCTGCAAGCATCTTCATATCAACTCGTTATCTTCTCCCATGTGCTTTGTACAATTGTCTGGTTTCATTTTTCTGTAGGAATTCCTTTTCTGTTTTATGGCTCTTCTGGTGCAGGTGGCTTCCAGTGGTGCCTGGCAGTTTCTTAGTGAGAAACTTGCATCAATAGAAGCAAGCAGGTAGAACCAGAGTCCTGGGAACTGCAGCTACTGTTAGGTGCGCATGACCCTGGAGTTAGTAGCAGAAAGTTAATATAATGCAACTGAGTAGAGTCTTGCTCATTGTGTTGTTTTTCTACCAACAGCAAAAATTTACAGAAGTGGCACAAGACTGCACGAAAGCTGTTGAGCTTAATCCTAAATATGTAAAAGCTCTCTTCAGACGGGCAAAAGCTCATGAGAAGCTAGACAATAAGAAGGAATGTTTAGAAGGTGAGTGTCTCTTGATGAGTGTACTTAAAAGCAAAATTAATTCAGGGGCTTTGGAGATGGCAACTTCTGGAACTGTTTTGGTTTTACTTCTGTAACCACAGTAACTCAGAATTATTTATTCAAACCATTCATAACTACTGCAAATAGATACTCTTCTCATGTAAGAAGAAATGTTTTCCCGTTTTTCAAGCTGTCATCTGCTTACAGCTGAAATAGCTGATGAGAGAATCAAGTATTCTTTTTCCAGGATACTCCCTAAACTTTACAATAGAATTCATCTGTCATGCTGAATGGTTAACCAAGCAACAGTTGTTTTACTAGCAACTAAATACAGTTTTTTTCACTGTTTGTTTTGGAGAAATGTTACTACTACAGAAACCAAACTGTGGTTTTGGAGGTAGAGGTACATGGTCAGAAACAAAACTATTACAGTCATTTAAAAGCATTTGGCAGGTGTTAAAGGAAAACAGCTTCAGTAGCATTTCCTTCTGATGTGTAACTGTTAACATAATTTGTAATGAAAACAGTTTTAACATTTTTTATTAAAAAATACTAACACAATGTATTTGGCAGAAACTGTGTCATGTCCTTCCGTATGCTATTCCTAACAGAATGCATTTTGATCAGAGAAAGACATGACTGAAAGTTCATGAAAATTAAGAACTAAGGGTCAGATGTGTCATCTGAGAACCCTTTTGAACTAAGGGATGCATTTGAAAGGACCCACTTAAATTTCATCAAGTGAAATCGTTGCTGCTGGTGTGAGGTTAAAAGGCAAATGAAATTTCTGGCTGTACTCCCTATCAAAGAAGGACATAAAATAAGGCAACTCTCCAGCTAGCAAATACAACTGTTAAAATATTTTAATCGTGTGTAACAGCTGAGTTAGAAGATAATAAAGGTGTGGAAATTTTAGTTATCTGTTTCTTTATCTGCTGTTAAAATGTGTTTCTGCCCTGTAAGGCCATAGGACTACATAGGTCTTTTATTGTAGTCCTTTGCAATCTCTGATTGACTAACAGCTGCACTTTGGATGCTATAAAAAAAAAAATCTAAATCTTATGTGGTTGTGATAAAATGACAGAAGATAAAAGCTTTAAGAAAGATCATGTCCCTGGAGGGCAGATTTTTAAATGTAAGTCCTTTTTACAGGTGGTGATTTGCAGATATCTGCCTGCCTTGGGTAATGCATATTTGCTAAGGTTGTATAGCATGATAGTCCTGCACACTGTCTTTCATGCTCTTCCTGGGTGTAGCGTTTTTTTCCTTAGGAACTCCGATATTGTTTGTGACCATGCCAGCCAGGGTTGTAGGGAGATTCTGGCATAACAGTGCCTAAGGCAGTGTAGGATTACATCAACTATACTAAAACTCCAGGATAAAAAATTTGCTTTTCAAGTATATTAATTCAGTTTAAATTTCAAGTAGAAACTATCTTCACTGATGTTTAAGTGAAAATTAAATAGGAAAGAGGTAGTATTGCATGAACTAGATGATCCAGAGAAATATTGTTGATGTGCTGTAAGAGTCCATTTCACACTGCAAGGCATGATATGAGCAGCAGTGGGTTAATATTTGCAGGGACTTCTGGGAATGAAAATGTTGTGTTGTGGGCTAGCACTTTATGTGGGCCAGCAAGACACTTCCTCTATTCCAAAGTGAAGTAGGTGAGTACAAGAATTTGGGTTGTAATATGGGAAGAATTCTTGAAGCAAGACATGGTGGGACTGAATGTGAATTTTCAAAGTAGCAAACTAGGATGTATCCTGTAAGAGAAGCTATGTTATCATTAGTAATGCAAATAAAATGTGAACAAAATTGCTGTTCTCAGAGTTTGAAAATGGTGAAAGTCCCTGCTGGAGGTATGTATTTTCACTGTCCATCTAAGCATACTTATCTCTAAATAAAATTGAATGTAATGTCTTTCATTCACTGTCACAAAGTCCTTTTATCACAGCGAGATAATTTTGGATGCCAATTTACATCTTGGTAAACATGGTAAAAACAGCAAACTGTCTTTTACCTTCAAACAGGACAAGTTTTAGTTTGGCAGTGACTCACTGTAACAGTAGCACATGTTAGTGACTACCAGCATTTGTCTTTAATCTCTCTTTTCTGTGTTGCATCCTAGATGTCACTGCAGTCTGCATTTTAGAAGCCTTCCAAAACCAGCAAAGTATGTTACTAGCTGATAAAGTCCTTAAACTCCTTGGAAAAGAAAAGGCCAAAGAGAAATACAAGGTAGGACTTGTGATATTGCTGATCAATTCTGATTTTACCTGAACAGTTGTTGAAATTTGGATTGTTGGCATTCAGTTATCAACTGTTATAATCAAATCACTGTCCTCATCTGCTGAAGTGTAAGAATCAACACGAATACTTTTGTACAAAGCTACTGTTATACCGATATTTTCTTTTGGCACCTGTCCAAAATTTTTGAAACTTCATTAGGGAAAAGAGGTCTATTTATAGCAATTGTTTCCCTTTAATAATCGAATTTTTTATGACATTCAGGAGACACCCTAAGTTGGTGTGCTGCCCTACATGGGGTTTTTCTGGACTTGCAACATAATGGAAACAAGACATGTTGGAACAACAGTAGCCAAATGTTCAGTTGCACAGCAGGTGGTTGAGTCAGGTATGTGTGCTGAGATAGGAAGATCTATAAATAATAGCTGAAAATGTGTAAAAATGTTGGTTCCATTCAGAATAAAAAGCTTAAAATGAGAAGGGTGGTGATTGAAGATTTGTCCCCTCAAGTTATTCTGGGCTTTAGAAATAGAAATTTTATGTAGGAACCTGTAAGTTTAAGTTTCTCGAGTTTTAGGAAGGGGCGAAATAGTACTGTTTTAAGGATGTGTTTTGCATTTGAGTTTTGATTTATTTAAAAAAAAAAAGTAAGAAAAGAAAAAAGCATTGCTTAGAAAAATAATTCAGTGCAAAGTCACATCATTTTATTAGTGGTCTGACTTCTTGATTCTGTCCTGAAAATTATACCTTCCTTTCCTGACTTGTAGCATTCAGTTGCAGGTTGTTCCATTTCTTAAATAGGGACTTGGACTTATACTTTTCTAATTTGGCATTAGGTTGCCTTTGTGTTTGTTTGTCGGCTGCAGAAAAGAGACCTATGGAAGTATTGGGGTAGCTAGGAACAGTCATGTTAAGTGGCTGTAAGTTTACAAAAAGCTGAGATGGGCGTTTAAACATTCTCACCATTCCAACACTCTGGCTTGGTTTTTTATGACAACAGTTGAAGTACTGAAATCAATGTTGGTTTTGAGATGCTGAATTTCTTTTTTACAGAAATTCACATAAAACTGCAATGTCAGAGTTACAAAAAATGAATTGTGCTGTTAGTGTGATGTGATCATGATGTGTTTCAGATAGGTAGTATTATGGTAACTTAATAGAGAAGTCAGAAGAGTGCATTCAGGCTGTTCTTGCAGGGGACATTAAATTGTAATTCTTTTGTGCAGCATTGATTTTGAGCAAAAAGTATTTTTTGAGTTTTGTACCTGCAAATGGCTGCTTCTGGTATATCCAAGTGAAATGTGTGGTATCTGGGACAAGCTCCACATAGAATTAGGGTATCACCTCATTTTTGTCTTCATTGTGGTGATAGCACCTTCTCTTGTGATTGCTGGAGAAAAGGGCAAATTGCCAGTCAGAATGAGCTTGAATTTAGGGTCATGGTTAAGCTGCTAGTTTGCATTTTCCATTGAATTCGTGTGCACACATACTGCTCTAGTGCAATTACCCAATGTCTTATGATGTCTAGAGTCCTAATTTCTAACGAGACATTCAGAAAGATAATATCTCTCTTCTCATTTAAGTATCCTCACTCTATTTCTACTGGTGATGGATATTGTGTGAAGTTTAAATAATTCCTAAATGAAGAAATGTCAGGGCAAAAATATCAGGTTATCAGATGAAATACTAGAGTCATACATTGGTTCTTTTGCAAATGAGGTTTTTTTATAATCACATTTGTTTATTCATTTCCATATTTACTGTGTGATCTTACTGTTGAATGACCTGAAATGACATTTCTTTGTTTCAGAATCGTGAGCCTCTGATGCCCTCACCACAGTTCATTAAATCTTACTTCAGTTCTTTCACTGATGATATAATCTCCCAACCCTTGCTTAAGGGTGAAAAATCAGATGAAGATAAAGATAAGGAAGGAGAAGCATCTGAAGTAAAAGAGAAGTGAGTATAGTATTGCTGGGAATAGTTTGATATTGGAATGAAGTTTTCTGTGATTGTCATGTTCGGCTCAGTGTAACTTGCTAGCTGCCATAAAAATCGACATTTTAAATAAGTAAGCATATGATGCTGGGTTTGGGAAGATCTGCTAAATGTTTATTTACTGCAGTACCCTAGTAAATCTTAAAAGGGAGGACTGGATAGTGCTGAATGATTCTTCTGCAGAAAGGAATGATTTATGCTGAAGGAGACTTCCAAGAAAGGGAGCAAGTTAGTCTTTGCCTAGATTGTCTTCTCCCTTCCAGTGCAAAGGGTTTCCATTAATTAAAGGGATGAATGTATAGCAACTGAGTCTGAAATGCGTTTTATCTTTCTGGAACCAAATTGCACATAAATGAGAAGTTTGTTCTAATAAAAGAAAAAATTAGCTTTTTCTTGGCATGGAGTTTGGGCATCACATAGATGTGTTAACTTTCTTTGCTGTTTTCCAGTTTGTTGTTGGAAGTTATTGCTGTCAGTATTGAAATAATTGCATACAGCAATGTAGTATGCCCTGATTTACAAGCAGATTCACTGAATCTGGGACACTTAGCTGAGGACAAGGTAGTGCTTACTGTAATCTGTGCTGCACATTACTAGGTTTAATATTTCACTTTTTGACCTGTAATTCCATGTCAGAACTCTTGTTTGAAGGCAGAGATCATTGCTTTCCTTGACGTGAAAAAAAAAAAATTTCAAGGGATAAATGAAGCTCAAGAGCTTTAAAATTAATTTCTTCTTTGTGACTAAAGTCATTTGAGCAGGTTTTTGGTTAAATTCTTATCAGTCTGTGTTGGCTACATCCAGAAATATTTGTAACTTTACTTACAATGGTCATATTGTAACTGTATATAGCAAAATTTAGTATTTGTTATGATCGTATGAAAAGCCTGGGTTGAAATTTCAGTGTTCAGTAAATGAATTTGTGTATACAACTGTCCTTACATCATTTTCAGCTCTGGCTATTTGAGAGCAAAACAATACATGGAAGAAGAGAACTATGACAAAATTATCAGTGAAAGCACAAAAGAAATTGAAGCAAAGGGAAAATACATGGCAGAAGCTCTGCTTCTGCGAGCTACTTTCTACTTACTTATCGGCAATGCAAATGCTGCCAAACCAGATCTAGATCAGGTCATCAGCATGGAAGATGCAAATGTGAAGGTAAGAGTCTGTTACAGTTGGATTAAAGTTTGGGTGAAAAAATTAAGCAGTTACATGATGAATTTTGTATATAATACAAGAACTTATTTTTCCAAGTATTCAGATACTGTAGTGGCAGTGTTCTGGTTTATTTATAATTTTGTCTTTTTATTCCTGACAAATTGTTTTTCAAGGACTTGTTTGTTTTTGAGACAGCTGTACTGAGTAATATAAACTAATATACGGAGGAAGTTAGATTAATTGACTTATCTGGTTTGAAAAATCAGTTTGTAAATAAGAGAAAAAAATTTTAATTGTACTTGCATATTGAACTGCTTCAAAACATGCTGATCTATTTGTAAGCATAGAGAACTTGTCTTTGTAAAGATCTTTGGGGGTTAAGAATCCACTGAGATGGAGGCACAGGCTGACATATTTGAAATAAGGCAAGGGAGTTTCTTCATTTTGAGTCAATATAGAATTTGTTCCTGCTTAGAATGAGTGAAAGCCGTTAGTGGGAGAAACTAGTCAAATTGAAAATACACTGCAATTGTTACAAAGCCTTAAATCTGGAGAAATATTAGTGGCTAATACTTCTTTGAACTTCTTTTACAGCTCCGAGCTAATGCTCTGATCAAGCGAGGAAGTATGTATATGCAGCAGCAGCAGCCTGTACTATCCACTCAGGACTTTAACATGGCTGCTGATATTGACCCTCAGAATGCAGATGTTTACCACCACCGAGGACAAGTAAGAAATATTAGACATTCTGTCTCAATACTTGACTATTGCAATATATATACTGAAAGAAAAATGAAGTCAATACACTTTTGGAGACACATTGTACCATTTGTGGCAGAAAAATGTGAACTTCTAACTTGGAGTAGTTGGAGAATAAAGCATGTGGTCCCATTTGCAGATTCAGGTCAAGCAGAAGCAGTTTAGAGAAGAGCACAAAGCAACTTGTTCTGACCTCTATCAGTATGAGCTCTGACTTAAAAGCAGTAGAGCTTATGTATGTTTACAGCAGATATAAGCTGTTCCAGGAAGGGGCCTGATATAGCAGAGCAGCATCCGCATAGAAAGAAACACAGCAAATGTAATGCATGTTCCTGATAACTCAGCATCTGCAGCACTGCAGCTGGCTTGTATCTGTTCAGCTCATCCCACTATTACTTGTGATGCTGCTGTGTCCTTGCCTAATTTCTAGGTCTAGGAAGGCCTGTTTCCACAGAACTGTAATATAAAAGACACTGTGGAAGAAAAGAAATGCTACCATATGCAGATATGCTAAATGGTATTTGTAAGGAAGATTTCCACGAATTAAATGCCTTTCTCCATGAATTTCTCAGATCTCTGTAGTGCTCAGAAATAAGAATGGTGTTTCCTGTTGATTAAAGGGAAGGAAATTTATCTACAGATTGAGAAATGACTGCTATACAGTAGCTTCGCAGTGAAGTTAGATAATAATGAAGTGAGTCCACTCCTGTGGGGGAATGTCAGAAAACATTTGAAATGCATGCTGGGAAAGCCATCCGAATATTCCACAGACATGAAGTGCAGCAAAGCAGAAAAACTTGAGAAATACTGTATAGTTCTGGAGACTGGAGTTAATGCTAAAGCAACAGGCTACAATGCAAGCATTTTCAATCCTTTGCACGTGGACTTTGCCTTTTTGTGCATGAGGCCAAAGTTTCACTGGTGGCTCTGGCATTTTCTGGCAGTGATTTTCAGTCACAGGTCTTGTAGGTTTCTAGGCAGTTCTAAAACTTAACTTGAAATAGTGTAACTGATGCTAACCAAATTATCACTTAAGTATCTGAAGCACAGAGTAAATGCAGAAATAGGATTTTCTTTCATTCTGACTAGCTGAAAATTCTACTTGACCAAATTGAAGAGGCTGTGGAAGACTTTGATGAATGTATCCGATTGCGACCCGATTCTGCCTTGGCTCAAGCACAGAAATGTTTTGCCCTGGTAGGTAACATACTGGTGTTTATCTGGCTGTTTTTTGTTTTTAAAGGGATCTGAAGATACTGTGGTTCTGTGTTTTATTCCAATCTGATGGAACAGCAGGGCAACAAATATCTCAGTATCTTTTAATAATAAGGAAAAGAAATAATGAAATATTTCTTCAGTTGAAGGAGTGCTATTTCTAGTTTGCAATGTTTGTTCTTCAAATAGTAGGTCATCCCTTCTGTTTTGTGGCAGACAAACACAAATCATAGAATGTTAGGGATTAGAAGGGACCTCAAGAGATCATCTAGTCCAATCCTCCTGCCAGAGGAAGAACACTTAGATCAGGTCACACAGGAACGCATCGAGGCAGGTTTTGAATGTTTCCTTCTGTGAAGGCTCCACAACCTCTCTAGGCAGCCTGTTCCAGTGTTCCGTCACTCTCAATGTGAAAAAGGTTTTTTTCTCATATTTCTGTGGAACCTCCTATGTACCAGCTTGCACTCATTGCCCCTTGTCCTATCGCTGGGGAAAGCCTGGCTCCATCCTCCTTGCACGCACTCATTACATATTTATAAACATTAATGAGATAATCCTGCAGTCTCCTCCAAGCCAAAGAGACCCAGCTCCCCAGCCTTCCCTCATAAAAGAGATGCTCCAGTCCCTTAAACATCTTTGTGGCTCTGCACTAGACACTCTCAAGCAGTTCCCTGTCCTTCTTCAACTGAGGGCCCCAGAGCAGGACACAATATTCCTGATGTGGTCTCACCAGGGCAGAGTAGATGGGGAGGAGAACCTCTCTTGACCTACTGACCACTCCCCTTTTAATACACCCCAGGATGCCATTGGCAAGCTGTTGGCAACTGTTGGGTCTACAGCTTCCTTTCACTTTTTCTCTTCAAGTCCAGTCTGTCAGAGACTTGATGGTGTCCTAAAAACAGATTTAGTGAGATGTAAAGGCATGTCATGTGGAACTTGCATGCATCTCTCAGAGAAGTGGGTAGAGGTCTGATGATGTGCTTTTTTTGTGGTGATGTTTCATTTTTTTCCTTTTGGTTTTTTGTTTTTTTTTTTTTTTTTAAATAGTATCGTCAGGCTTATACAGGAAATAATCCTTTACCTGTGCAAGTAGCCATGAAAGGCTTTGAAGATGTCATTAAAAAGTTCCCAAAGTGTGCTGAAGGCTACGCGCTCTATGCTCAGGTAGAGCTCAAATTTTATTGCATGTTTTATCTGGGATATTGCATATGGTACTATGATTAGTAAGTAGCTTTTTCTCTTAAACTCTAGCAGCTTTCTTCCTTTCTTCCAAAAAGCTTCGATTCTGAAACTTAACTTTGGTGACTGGTGTGCCCTGTCTGCTTTGACAAGAGAGATATAGGCAAGCTCACATTGTCAATGTAGTTTTAATTAGAATTAGCCTGGTGCAGAGTGCATGCTTTCATTGTGTATTGATGAGCAGGCTTCTCTTTTGATGCAGGCACTAACTGATCAACAGCAGTTTGGCAAGGCTGATGAAATGTATGATAAATGCATTGACCTTGAGCCAGATAATGCCACTACATATGTCCATAAAGGGTATGTATTCAGTATGTGATCTTTTTTTGGTCAAGAGCAGTTGGCATATTTAAATGAATCAACCCTAATTTAATGTTTGTGTTTAGAAGTTTAGCCAGAAGAAATAACTGTGTGAAAACAGCTTAGTGCTGTTTGATGTATTTGTATAGTTTCTTGTCTGTACTGTAAATTGAGCTTTAGTAAAGTTTTTTTATTAGCAGTCATTCCTAACTGAATCTCTGCTTGAAGTATATGACTCTTAACTTTAGCTTCATTTAATTTAAGGTTGGTGCTGAAGTTTTCTTTCATAAATAACTTTTAGCAAGTTGTGTTGAGAGGAATTTTATCTTTAGACTCATGAACTGCTAATGTGACTTACTGAAAATGCCTTTCATATTTCTTAAGAGCAGTGAAATAACCACTGACCTCGCATTAGGAATTAGATCTTTATTATGGGAGGAGTATGTGAAGCTTGTTCAATATTTTAACTTTTTTTCTTCCAGTTTACTTCAACTCCAGTGGAAGCAAGATTTAGACAAAGGGTTAGAACTCATAAGCAAGGCCATTGAAATTGATAACAAATGTGATTTTGCATATGAAACCATGGGAACGATTGAAGTGCAAAGGTAATGCTGAATTTGCAGTGTTGAGATTTTTTCATTACTTCTCAAGGTTTAGCAGTCCTTAGGTTTCCCCAAGAATTTCAAGCTTTCTGTAATGTCTTCCCAGCGCTATATGAGGTCAGTTCTTACCCATTTTTCTTTTCTGTCACTCTTAGGGAAGGCTTTGTGATCCAGTAAGTTCCCACATTTGCCAATTTCATACTTACTGGACAACATGAAGATGAGGCTGTTTAAATATGTTCCTTTTGTATTTAAAGTGACTCCCATAATCATTACTGGCTTCCCATGTGTCTAATGTAGTCAGCAAACATCTTGCTATCCTTTTGTACTGAGGATCATGAGCTGTACATTGAAGCCCGACCGTTTGGACTGTCAACCGGACTGCAGTTTGCAAGCTCGCACACAGGGTGAAGAGGAAACACTAGCTTGCTAATCTCTAACTCTATATTGTATCACTGTTGGGTAGAAGTTTGGGTTTGTAGCTGAGAGTATTTTTTTACTCTAGCCTGTCAAAAGGGCAGATAATTAAACTGCTGCCATCAGAAATTTGTCAATATTTCTTATTTAAATTACACAGGCTCTTGTCTTTGCATGTTTTCCTCTTAAGAATGCAAACTCATTTCAAGAGAGATGAGAGTTCAGTTACTTGTCCCAGCACTATCTTTGGAGTAAAATTGATGTCCTGTGGAGAATATTTTATCCTTCATTGCTACCAGTGGGGGGGGGGGGTCCTCAAAGGCAGGNTTTCATTGCTACCAGTGGGGGGGGGGGGTCTCAACAGGAAGGCCACCCTAGTTGCTTAGGCTTGGTAACAACTCTCAGTTTGCTTTTCATCATCATGAAAAGTCCTTATGGTGGTTCCTCCTGGAATCCTTTCAAGCTGTCCTGAAGGTAAAAAGATGCTGTGGCGATGAAGAGGTTGCTTTGCCAGTCTTAACTGGGCTGTGTTTTGGTTTATTTTAGAGGTAATCTGGATAAAGCCATTGAAATGTTCAACAAAGCTATCAACCTGGCCAAATCAGAAATGGAGATGGCCCACCTCTACTCACTCTGTGATGCTGCCTATGCCCAGACAGAAGTTGCAAAGAAGTATGGATTGAAGCCGCCAACACTGTAAAGAAATGAGGAGGAAATGACCTTCTAAAGTGAAGTTGCCCACTTCAGCCAGCCCTAAAGACGCTGTTGCAGACCATGTTGAATGGTGGAACTTAGTTTTTTCCCGTTTGTGGTGTTGTCATTCACTACATCTGTTAAATGTTTAGGTGTTGTGGGAGTGGTTGTTCAGGGAAGTATGCACTGTTGCATCTTGCTCCTTCTGCAGCAAAAACCTTGGAGCATGATGAAGGGAAATCAAGTTGCAGGGGAACAAAAGGAAGATATTTTGGCCATGCAAATAAAAACTTCACGTTAGTTCCTTTGGGGTGATTATGTTGTGGGCGATTTTTGCTTTATCCAAGAATATCACAGCATGTGGGGGGTTTTCCTGTTGATTTTAAAGGTAATATTAGTGCTGTAAAATAGGTTTCTTTTTTATATGCAATTAATTCTTGAGGGTTGATTTTAATTTTGCAAAAAGGAAAAAAAAATTTGATTTCCAAACCATTTAGTAATAGAGGGTTTTTTTAAGTCAGTAGATGTGAAGAGAATCCCTGTAAATATATGCAAGCATGCACAATCTTCCCTTAAAGCCTCTCTCAACCTCTGCTTAACATACTTAGAAATAGTCCCATGGCAGCTACTAGAGAATTCATTTGCTGGTCCTTATCCTCACCCCAGGAAGCTCCAGCGTACTGTGCAGGAGAGGTAATACCCAGGTTGCAGGGGAAAAGAGATCAGGCAAGACTGCTTTGGTGGAGGTTTTACTGGAAGAAAGGCTGGGTTCCTGTGCAGCAGCCCTTACCTGAATGCCACAGGAAATCATTCCCAAGTGTTCAGAGGGACTTGGAAGAACAGAAAGTGTTGCTGGGAGTAGAGCTGCCAAGGTAAGGTCATGCTTGTGTATAGTCTTTGTAATCTCTCATGCTCTTGCTTAAATGTAACAGTGAATAGACTGTCAAAATTCTCCTCAGCCTCTGGGTGGGGGCAAGTAGGGTACTGTGTGGTGGTATGCTCCTTGTACTAGTCCTTCGTGGGATTAAGTGAGATAAGGAACAAAGCATAGGCTGATACTTCAAATAATGGATCTAGAATCTGCACTGGTTTCCTTGTTCTTTAGACCTTGTCTTGTCCAAGATTACAGATACTGTAAGAAGGAAGTAACTGTTCTGCAAATAGCAGATTGGCAAATTATCAAATGCTAATAATCACCTGTCTTCCTTTAGCTAGGAACTTCACAGTGGGCTCCCTTGCTTTAGTCAGTCCATCTTGCCTCTCCCTGGATTGGTGTGGCTGGTTAACTGATGTAGCTTTATTTACCATACACTAATCTGGGCTTCTTTCCATCCTAAAATCATTGGTTTTCTTGTGCTGATGTCTAATATAGTTCATCTCTTAAAGAAGCTAACTGTGCTGTCTTGTTCTCTAGTTGTGCCACCATCTAGCAGCAGCTTGTATTTTCAACTTGACCTTCCTTTTTCCCAGCAACCACAGCTGAGAATTCAAGTGGTGGAGTGTAGACATAGAGCTCTAATCATTCTGTTGTAGCTGAAATCATAGTGTTGGTGTAGAACTGAAGGCATTGGAAGGCACTGGCAGCTTCTAAGGGCACTGCATATAACAAGTGTCAAAGGTCTTCTGGAAATTTCAATCTCTGCATCAGTTCCCTGAGAACAAAACCATGCCGCCACCTGGCTGATGTGTCCTGTTCTCCCCAGGAGTTTTTATTCGCATGGCCTTATTTACTACATTGGCATATTCTCCTCTTCACCCTCCCTCTTTACCCCATTCCTTACCCCACTCAAATCAATTAAGGGAAAAAAAGCATGTGCTGTCGAATACTAGCATTCCAAATCATCACAGACTTTTGCCTGTTCTTGAACTAGTTTGAAACTGCACTGAAAGGATGCATTGTCTGTAATTTTGGGGTTTTTTTGTAAATGACGTATCACCTGTAAACTGAAAAAATAAATATTACCTTCAAGTATCTCTCTCTGACATGTATAATAACAGGTTTTGACGACAGTGTTCTCTGCAGTGGTGCTCTCTCTGTTTATTTGAGGTTGCTCTGAAATTAGGAAGAATTAACAATGCCTGACTCCCCATCACCTTCTCTCACTTCAAGAAAAAATGAAAAGATAAGGAATTAACATCACTGATGGCTTCCCTCACTCCCAGGGGCATGGGCTTGAGAGCTGGAGATTGTAGGGGAAAGAAATCCAGCCAGGAAGCCTGAGGCTCTGCTCATGTATGTATTTGGGTGGATCCTTTTAGTGAAGG
Source organism: Turnix velox (assembly GCA_013400935.1). Classification (NCBI taxonomy): domain Eukaryota; kingdom Metazoa; phylum Chordata; class Aves; order Charadriiformes; family Turnicidae; genus Turnix; species Turnix velox. The sequence continues at coordinate 229,127 of VZTY01020759.1, forward strand.
AGATTTTAAAAATAGCTGGTATAGCGTGCACAAAAACTTTCTCAAGAAAAGCTTTTTGTCAAAAGGTCAAGAGATTAATTGAAACAAGCATTACTCCTAGTGTAGGAAGCTAGTAGTGCTGACTTGGATAAAACTGGTGTGTCCTCGAAACTATAGTAGTCTCTTCTACACCCAGTTGTCTCGCTTCATAATTCTGATCATGTAAAAGCCCTGTTGTTTGTGTTAGAGACAAGTTTGCTGGAATGGAGATTAACAATCGTGACTTGAATTGCAAGGGTGTAATTGCAGATTGAAGAGAGAACTACGATATACTGAGTAGTTGTGCTGGAACTTACTCTGGAACTATTGAGAGCAGTGAATATGCAGCTTTAACTGTGCTCTCCAGCAGTAGTGGAAGTAACACTGTCCCACACAATAGGCAGTACTCTGCCATTGCTCTAGAAAAACATTTAAACTGGCAAACTGTCAGACTGGTAGTCTGGAGCTAATTCAGAGCTGATTTTCTGCACTTGCAGCTGTTACTTGCTGGTTTTCTACACTTGCAGAATACTGGTGTATATGTTTAATACGGATACTTAAAAGTGCCTGTTTTCTACCCCCCACAGAGACTATTGACTGCCTCACCTATTATCTATCTGAGAACTGTGTGATTTTTTTTCATTGAAACCCTCAAAAATTCACACTCTGCTTTGTATCACTTTTGAGCACATCACACTGGCAAGCCCTAAATTATCCCACTACAATACCATGCTTAGGAGCTGTCCTGACAGGCAGAAGGGGACTGAGCTTTTGTCACCTCTGTAACCAAGTTCACCAAAGTCACTCATTGCAGCTTTTCATGCATTCTCTCCCTTTGGGATGGCAGGGGCAGAGAGAGGGCTCAGGCCACTGATTCCACTGCACTTTGCATTAGCAAAGTGGTCTGTGGTCAGCCCCAGCGAACCCTGCACTGCTTTAATCCTCCAAAGGTAGCATTTAGTTCCTGCTGTTCCTCATGTCCAACTAGTGTAGAAAGGGAAGGGAAAGACACAGGGAGTAGTTTAGAAAAATGAATGTTTAATTATTATTTAGAAGCTGGAACCCAGTGATGGCCATCATGGATGCCAATTGTTGAATTTGTGGGAGGCATTAATCTAATGCAGGAGACTTGACTTAAATGGTAAATTGTTAAATTTTTTTTTTATTTATTTTTCAACAAATAAATCTTCATTTCACCTTATGCTCTGTGGCTTGTTTCTTAAGAGTTCCAGTACAGTATGCACACCAAAGTGCAAGGAAAAGTACAGACCAAAAGATGCCTGCTGGAATAGATAATGCCACTGAACGGAATGATGTGACCTGCCGTTTGAAGGGACAGGTACCTCAGGGTCTGGTCTGCCTTAATTCAACCGTTAATTTTCATCCACCATTAATTTTCCTCCTGAGGACAGATACCTCATGGTCTGGTCTACCTTAAACACATTAATTCCTCCACAAAACACATACCTGGCTCCTTACAGAAATATGAAATAAAAAAAAAAAGGCAAGAGAGCAGATGTGGAAGAAGAGGGTGGCCAAACATAAGTAGTAGAACAGTGGGTATGAGGGAAAATGTCAACCACAGCAGGGTTATAAATACAAAAATGGGAGGAGGGAGAGGGTTTTAATCTCCTGTAACCTCATTGCTTTATCATTTTTGCTGGAAAATTTAATGCCTAGTGGTAAAGGCTGGATGAGTTACAGCTGCTGCTTTTTTGTTTTTTTATCCCAAGGATTAAAAAAAACTCCTGCTTTCAACATTTGAAGAAGTACCAAGGTGTCGTCCTTCTCAGGAAAAAAAAGTCCCAGTAAAACACTAGGGCTAGTTCTGAGTATTTTAAATTAGTCATAAGTTTTGGTCTCTTCAGTATGAGTGATGAAGTGTAAGGAGCGTTTCCCACGTCGCTGGTAGGAGTTGGTGTCTGGGAGCAATAAGGCAGTTTGGAACATGTTTGGAACATGGAACAAGTTTGTTGTCCCTGCCATCTAGAAGACAAGACACCAAATCTGTCCCTCCTGAGTGACTCCCTTTGGTATTTTGAGCTGCAGGAGACCAGGCACAACAATCAGAGCCCATATTAAGGAAGTAGAGCAGAGAGCAGAGGTGCGGTGAGGTACACATTCCTTCAACAAATCAGTAAACTCCCATCACCTCAACAATAAACAGGAATTGCAGCAAGGAGAATTTAATACATTCCAGGCAGGACACATGAACCAAAACCTGTTCCAGAATCTTGTGGTGGAGTAGTTCTGTCTGGCAGCTTCTGGCATTGTCCCCAAGAAGTAGAGAGCAGAATATGGCCTGTGTGTTATGTTTTAAGATTTACAAGTTGGATGCTGGGCATTCAATAAACTTCATTAAGGCACATACAACCCAGGACCGAGATGGAAGAATTGCGCTTCTTGATTAGCTCACAAATCACTGAAAAATTCACAACACCAAAACTGGCTTTGAATTTCCAGAAAGAACAAGTTTCCCATTTCTATATTCTACAAAAAAACCCCAAGGATGTAACTAAAACATTGTGGTGCTTAAAAAGCCATGTTAACTGTGTTGAACTGATCTCACTTCCATTAATATCCTAGCTGTAAAGTACTATAAAATACTGAAGTATAAAAGGAGATACAGAAGTTGAATTTGAATCAACTTTAGAATTATACCACCAAGTTGGTATTTGTTGGTGATGGTAGTTTTTTGGTGTTTTTTAAATTAAATAGCACATTTAGCAGTTGATTGTGGAGCAATTAGTAATTGGGAAATCCTTCCAAAGGTGAAAGGAGCAGCCATTGTGTCAACTGAGTCTTCCTCATTCACTCAGCTTCACTGTTTCATCTCTACATCATAGAGATCACGACGCTTCTGGCTCAAAATAGGAATGTGTTGCCTTATTTCTGTGAGTTTGTTCAGATCTGCAGAGGGAGAAAAAAGTGCTTTGAGAAAGGCAGTCAGAAAGGAAAGCATCTGGCTTGTTCTGAGGTAAGGAACAGAAGGGAGCAGCTTCCATGGGCACTGCAAGTGGACAGCCAGGGCTGAAGGAAGCCTCAGCTTTGCTTTCTCCTAAGGTGGCAGCTTCCTCATGAGTAATGAAACAGTATGGACAAGTGCTGCTCGTTCTCATTTTAATCTAGCAAAGGTGGAGAAGGAATGGGACCACTGCATCATCTATAATTGAATGTGCAAGCTCACAGACTTCAGAAAAGCCTGTCTCCTTAACCTTGTGACCTGTACTGGAGAAAGCAAGCAGGGGGGGAAAAAATCCAACCAACTTTATTCTCACCTATATCTGTGTATATAATCGTTTCCTCGGTCCCAGCTTTGGCTATGACTTCACCCCTGCAAAATGAAGCACATTTGTTCGCAGCATTAGCACAGAGGTCTCAAGGCATCAGTACAGTTGCTGCTGTTTATACAAAAAGGAGTTCATTCCTACTCTCGGTATCTACAGCTGTAAAGACAAGGCTGTCATAAAAATAGCATCATAATTCATAACTCAGATATGATAGAAATGGTTTGCAGGCTTTATGTGTGGCACATATCGCATATGACATAGACATAATCAACATAGGGAAGAGCAAGAATCTTGGTAAGAGCAAATATGAGAATGAGTGCAGAAGAGCACGTTGTGTGTCTCAGGGGCAGGGGAAAGAACCTCATAAGGGACAGCCATACATATTTGGCAAAGGCTAACATTTTCTCCTTTCAAGACCCTAATGGCTTTTAATAGTGTACATTTACTCTTACTGAATGTTATTTATCATGTCTCTAGTAGGTGTTCTGGTACCTCATCATATGAAGTTAAAAGCTCAAGATGTAGATAAAGCTTTCCTCACTTTGCAGTCATATGGAAAAGAACTATCAGTGAACTTACTTGCAAGAAAAATTCCTGCCTGAAGCTTTGGACACTTCTACATTTTGTGTACCTGTGTGACATACACTTAAGTCAGAACAGTTCCTTATGTCCAAGCAGTGCTGCTCTTTGAGGAAATGAAAGTTTAGAGTAAGCTGTTTAGGACAGTTCAGACTGAACTCCAGGGACAAGTTGAAAACATCAGAAGCTAAATAAATACTAAATATTAGGACAAAGTAGCTTCTTCACTACCAAAAAGAAAACATACTGTAGTTTCTTTCTTGTTTTTCAGTCAGTCAGTTTTAAAGAATGATTTTGAGAATGCAGGGTTAAGCCTCAGCTGCTTTCTACCAAGAACTAAAAACATTTTTCAGAGTAAATGGTAATTTGAGACTGAAATGTGACTGTCAATACACTTTTCAACCAAAAATATTTGTCTTTTTTTATGCACTCACCATGGATTTACTACAGTGCTGTGTCCCCAGGCAACATAGGATGCTTTCTCATCTCTAGCAGGAGATACAGCAGCTACGTAGACTTGATTATCAACAGCTCTGTGTTTAAAGAAAAATTAGGTAAGAGGGGGAGAAAAATTAATTTATTTTTTTTTTTTACTACCAGATAAAGTAGAAAAGAATTTACTCTGAAGGGCAAGCTACATGTCCTCCCAAGGGCTAGCCAAAACTGTAAATGATATGAAGGTCACATAAAGCAAAGTCCGGAAAGAGAAGTCTCTTAGCACCAGCTCCAGAGTAGGATGAATTTCATGTTAATTCAGTATGTGGCAAGGTTGATTGAAGCCGACCAAATTATTTAGTAACACTGCATTCAAGGAATCTTCAGGTCTATTTCTATCTGTAATTACAGCAGTTCTCAAAGAGTGAGTGGCTCTTCTACCTAGAAGTTTATGTGAAGGGTGCTTACAGGGAAAAGGCTCCTTGGAAGGTCATTATCATGGAAGGGCCAGCAGGAGCGAAGGACAAGCATTTCCTGCTTTTCTCCTTGATAATAAAATCATGCCAGTGTCCTAAGCAAGGCTTGAGGAATAGTGTACCTCCAATAGCAGAATGGACCTGTAGCACCACTTGTGATGTACAGTGCCATTTGGGATACACGCTCAGTTAACACGCTAAAATTCTCTCTGGAACAGAGGATAAGCCATTACTTTGTTCTTACCGTCCCCTTTGTAGCAGTTCCCAATGAGCTGGGCCTGTGGTCAGGTTAAAAGCCCCTGGATATATCAGCAGCTGGCAACCTTTGTTAAAAGAAAAGAAGAACCCAACTATTAGGAAGATGATGGTTTACTCCAGAGTAGCCCTTCACATTGAGACTAAAGGAGAGGTTTCTTTCTGTTCTCCCCAAAATGGAACTAGACAGAGTGTGCCCATGCATGACATGGGTAACTGCTGATGTCACCAAAGCACTGTCATACATTATCAAGAGTGGAATAAATCCATCACTCCATCATCAAACATGTGGCAGACAAAAATTTTACTTCACTCATGGAGAACTGATACTCATTTAAATAACAAGTTCTTATCTGCAAGACGCATTTTGCTTTACTGAGTGAGGAGAAGAGTGCTTGATTTCCTAGGTTGCCTGAAACTACTCTGAGTAGTTCAGCCCTTAGTGCTAACCATGTCCATTGAGTGAGCCAGTCTCACCTTTCTGCCCGTAGACTTGAGCCATCTCAGCAAATCTGATATCATAGCAGATGCCCAGGCCCACTTTACAGTATGCTGTTCTCAAAACACAAGAGACAATGGTCATAATGCTACCAGAAGTACACAAAAACAATCACAATACTCCCCGTAGCCATCCTCCCAGCTGTTATTTCATGTCTCACAGTAACAAGAGCTATATTTAAATGTGTGTACTTATCTGTTAAGAGCACTGGGTATTTGTGGGGGACAATTCGTGCTTCATGATGAGAGAAAGACTGCGAGAAACATTCTTATCTACCCTTTCAAACCAGTCATTCCCACACAATTCTGTCACAGTAGATTTTGTATAATGCATTCCCCTTTGATGTTTTCAATTATTTTCAGGAAAGGAATGGGATCACTGTTGTTCATGGACTAAAAAAGCTACACTTGTATACTTTCTTACAGCACACATGTTGTAGGGAGGTAGAAACAATCATGGAAGACAAGGCTCTCTGAAGAGCTCAGTAAATTGGATATATTATTTTTTGAACACTGAGGAGGGTGCAGAGAGTAGGGTCTTGCTCTTTTATCTGATATGGTTGCTTTAAGAATGTTGGAATGGGATTTATAGTAAATTTTTTCTATTATTAAGTCATCCTCATATCAATGTGCCAGTGTAACTGTTTGCTACATATATTCTAATTCCAAGCCTATGTTCTATAAGAAGCACTTTAAAGATATAACTACTATAAAAAAATACAGCAACTTCTCTTTAATAAATCAACAGGATCACTGTTTATTAAGAGAAATGCCAGGATGTATGCTTCAAGCCTTTCTGGTCCTCTGTCCTTTTGCAATCACATTGGCTTTACAGAAGTTTCAGAAATGATCCACGCACTTGCAACAAATTTAAAATTCTATTTGGTGTAGCTGTTAAATGCCTGATATAAATCTCATAGTCTAAAACCCCATTGCTGGGGAGGAGGAAGAGAACTCCAGAATGACTGTAGTATTACTGTGGCAGAGCTCCTTAAAGGGATGGCTTGTCTTATACTCACGAGTATCAAACATGGAGAGACTATTCCCTGCGCTCAGTGTTTCAGACTCTTTGAACTGTATCTTCCCAGGAATATTAATGTCAAACAAATGAACCTGCAATTATATTATGAATAATAACAGTTAATAACAATTTATCTGCTTAATATTTGAGCCTCTTTTTGTTAGACACAACTTTTCTAGTTACCATTATCTAGACTGCTCTTTTGTCAAGATCCCACCTAAATACTGCTTGAGACTGTCAGAGCTCTTAAAGATAATTTAAAACAATTTTATTCTTTACAGGAATATATATATCTAGAAGTTATTTGGGAAAAAAAAGACTGACCACTCTAAACAACAAATATAATCCCTGTGACCCAAGTGCTGCACATATCAAATATTCATATTGCTTACCAAACAAAATGCTCTATCATTCTCCCATGCAATAGTAGTTATAAATAGCTAAAAATACAACAATTAATCTTCCTCATCAAAAAAGAAGCCCTGCAGAATACCTAGATCTAACCAGTAAATTTGCAAAAGAAGGGATATTTAATAGCATTATTTTGCCATTTTACCTTCCTATGCTTTGCCAACATTGCACCATCAGGCCCAAAGACAGTACATGTATTATACAGCTTTCCACCATCCTCTTCTGGAATGGATCCTTTGTAAAGGCAAGAACAAAAATTTCCCCCATTTTATATGGATTTTTGATCCAACGGCACTAACAGACATTGTCCATTTTTACCTCAGTGAGGAGATCACTAACAGTAAGCTACCTCCAATGAGATATATGCTGCACTCCCTTGCAACTTCAGAGAGCTTTTGTGTACATTCCCCAGGGATCTTCTCTGCATACTCCTTAAAGTATTGGGTTCCATATGGAGAATTAAAGCATTCCTAGAATTCAGGAAAAAAATAGAAATGTTAAAATCCAGTAACACCACAGCAAGGAAATGCACTTGGTCTTTCAAGCTCCTCTCTGTCAAACAAGTTTTTCATATAGACTTTCGTTACAGGAGTTCAGAAACTCAATAAGCAAATCACATAATATAAGGAGGAGGCCAGAAAGACCTTATCAAAAAGAGAAAATGCAGCAGGTATATTGGTGTGCATGCTCACTAGGAGCATTCATGGAAGCTACAGCTAACAATACCAGCACATTCACCAGTCTAGATTTAGCAAGAGAGATGTATTCTTCAGAATAATGAATCAAGTTCCACCTGGCTCACTTAACAATTTAAATAGATCCTCTCAAAACTGTGAAATGCTCATCCGCAGCTCATTCATGATTGCTTTATTTTTAAAAGAACCTTTGCAAAAGCATGCATTTCTCAGTATTACTTATTATTTTGCTTAAACAATCCATTTCCTCACAACTGAACAATGTCTTTTGTTCTAGGCTCCAGTCAAAGATTTGCTATCTATCAAAATCAGGCATATAATCTTTACCCAGTACTTATTAACAAAGCAGTTTAGATGCCTAAACTAAGCATCTAGTGCTATTTGAAATGCCCAGAAAACTTTTATTCCTCTCAAGACTCTGTCCCCTTAAAGTAACACAGCTGAAGGGCAAAGATAGGCTATCAAACAGTACCAGGCGGCTACTCTTTAGCAAGCAATTGCCAGCACAAGAATCTGCCTCAATTTTTACCTTCCCTCACTGGGAGGTGGAATAAGATTCAAATTAAAAAAATAATAATCATAAATAAACATTCATGCTTTAACTGAGTAAGCAAACTTCTTAGCAACTGTCATAGATTCCACTGAACTGGAATAGGTGAACCAGAGCTGGATGGATGTTTTTGTCCCATATACAGATAATAGGACAGCAGGTACCAGCTAATGCATGGAAGAATTTGTACATGGAGGAGAAGAAGGGAAGACTGCAGGCTCTCAAATGAGATTTCCTGGCTTTTGAAAGCTGGATGGACTGAACTTCAAGGATAAGGAAGTGATGTCACCTGCTTCCCCCTTCATCCAGCTATTTGCAGTAGCAGTGTGGGTGTAGGCTTGTGGCAGCAGTGCATAGGGCTGATGCTGGAACAAAACTGCAGCTTGTCTGCACAGATCACCTAGTCCTGTGCTCTCCAGAGTAGTATGACTACAGTAACAGAACTTTGGATCACTTTATATCAAATTCTGGATTCAAATGGATTCTGGTTTTATTTTTTTATCCATAAACATTACCAATTGTTTTTCTGTCACAATTTTTTTCTGGTTCAGGATTTTTCAGAAATTAGGAGAATGCCACAAGAAAACTGCCACAGAGATGTAGATTATATAGTCAGTGCAAATTACTTCTATTCTTTATGTAGTGTCACTTAAAAAAAAAAACTCATATCCTGATGCCAATACAAAATTTAGCTCCCAAAAGTCTGAGAAAAACCTTGCCCTTGTCTGAAAAGTTTTGCTCTAAAAGTATAAATTATCATTGTCAAGGTATCACAACTAAACACATCTGGATAGCTCAGTGTTTGTACAAATTATGAAACTAGCAAATAATGGATAAACACATTGTAGGAGGCCCAGACAGAATAATCAAAGGTCACATTTGCAACACAAGATCCGTGTTAGCACAGAGGAGCTGGGAAGGTTGCTTAATACTTCACCTGTGCTGGCAGGAGAGAAAACATTCCATGTGCAAAACATTCATAACAGCAGTTCACCCAGAGAACTTTGCACTTCTGAGTCACAAGCTGCAGGGCACAGGAGTAACACACTTACCCCCAGGAAGAAATGAAAAAAGCTCAAAGATGGGCTGGGAAAGGTCACCTCACTACCAGAACATCCATCAGTATCAAAATTCAGCAAGGTAATCACAGTTGAAGTCCCAAAAGTAAATCAGAAATGGTCAGTAGCTTTAAGTAACAATTTATGTTGCCACACAAGGAAGGCACAAGAGAAGTATGCTATATATAATACATCAACAAATGATGTCCTGGAAACATCTTAGATCTATTTTGTTTCTCATGTGCTGTTTCACCTGGAATCATTATGGCAAAGAGAGTCACAGTTTTCTTTCATCTTCTTGTCAACATACTTTAGCTGAAAATCACCTTCTACATTTCTAGCACAGAAAGCTTTAGCAGTGGCACTTCTGCGAATTCAGAACTTAACAGCAATGGAATTGCCTATGATTTAAGCCAGCAAAATCTTTACCAAGATATCTTTTTTTTTTTTTTGCTTCTTGTTTTCTCCTCTCAGGTGTCTTGCTGGACAGATTTCCCGTTTTCTTTTCCTGTTTTGGATCCTCACACAAGTATCTAAGCTATCCAGAGACAAACAGGTATATATAATGCTTTAATAACACCAGACAGAGGTTTCCATGAGTTTGAGGTGCAAGGGTAAACCATGATCTTTACTCACAGGTAAAGCCACAACTTTTGCTCCTTTAGCTGATGCTTCTCTCACGAGTCCACAGGCTCGTTGAAGGTTATCTGATTTAACAGCAGATACATGAAGCTGAATAAGAGCCAGTCGGAAATCTACGGGCAGAAAAGGGAAAATTAAGCAGCATAATTCCCCCAAGAAATACCTCTCAAAATCTGAATGCTCTAAGCATTTAAACAAAATAAAACAGCTTCTATGCTAATATATACACAAACTAATTTTGTGGTCTATGACTCTGGAAACAGCCTCCTAACATGGGGAGAACATTCAGACCTAGGCTTGATAATGGGAACTGTACTTGACCATTACTCTGCTCAGGTCAGAGCCACATGCTAGTAACACTTAGCCTAGGCAGCAGCCAGCCCAAGTTCTAAAGTAACATACTATGTGACACAGAGACCACTAGTTGCAAAGACCTGCTTCTTCCTTCTCAGTTTGATATGCTCTTTGTGAGCCTACATTTTCATCATGCCCATTTCCTAGTAACCTCTGCATGTCCTAAAATGCCACTAGCAAACTAATATAAAAAGCATCCATTTATCTTTCTGATCACCTCTGTCCTGGGAAATGGCTATTAGAAAAACAGAAACAAAAACAATAACACCTTTCCTGATCATTTACTTGCAGCCTGGGTTCTGGCCAAGAGACAATTGCACATGCTACCAGAAGTGTCCCTCAGAGTTGAAGACCACTACAGGAAAAAAAAAGCTGGAGGCAACACAGCCTCAGTAGTCCTCACTTCAGTAGCTAAGTAGCTAATTTCTAGAGGTTAAGTAAATGACTAACTGCTCACTTTGCCACTCTTGTGAGGAGACACATAATACTTGGTTTATTGAGTAAACAAAGCTTCACTAAGATTTTGAACAGGTGTAACCATAGTTAGATTCCAGACCCATCCAGAGAACAACACAAGGACTCTCTATTAAATTCCCACACTTGTGAGATGTGTTTTATCTCAGAGAAATTGGATTTGCGTCTGATTATAAATTCACTTTTGCAATAAAACAAAAAGAAGCACCTATTAGGAAAAAAATTAACTTTCTTCCTATAATGTTTAAAACACTAGCCAATCATTAATCTTATTTTCCATATGCCTCAGGTCTGGAGTTTGTTGAAGTGCAAAACAAAAGCTCAGTTACAAAAGAAAACAAGTGCTTACTCCTACAGTTTTAAAAACAATTAGATGTGGAAAAAAAAAAAGGAAATACTGAAAAATGTATAACAGTGCTGTGGAGGCCCATGATCTCTTCTTCCAGCATTGCTAAGATGCTTCAAAAACTTGCTTACAAGCAATTCTAAGGATAAGCACGTAACAATACAAACCACAGTCATGTAGAAATAAAATAACAGTTTGCGTTTGTAGCACTGCAAAGCCTAGCTAGGTTGGTTTGTCTGTTTGGAAAACAAAAGCAAGTGTGTCTGGTTTGTTCAGATCGAATTTCTTGACAAACTGAGCACTGCAGCAGCACCAAGAGACACAGCGCAAGCAGTTCCCATCAGTCTACAACGAAGAGGAGTGCCCAAGGCACTAGTGCTCTGGCAGCTCCGTTATTTCACACCGCTGGAAGGTACAGCACCCAGGACTGAGGCCTTTCCAGTCCAGAATGGGATTCGGGCACACACACTGGCCGGGGGGCAGCCAGTCCAAGTCCGTCTCTAGGGTCAGGTAAGAGCGTAAGGCCCCACTAACGACAAGGAGAGTCTGGCAGCGGCTGAGGAGGACGCGGTGACTCCGCGGGCAGCGCCGGGAGGAGCCTAAGGCCCCGGGCCAGGAGGCCGGAGCTGCCGCTGGAAGAGCAGGTTCAAACTAATGCCCGCCCTTGTTCTCGAGGAGGAGAGTGCAAGGTCGATGATGAGGAAGGGGGGGGGGATATGAGAGAAAGTAACCGTTAGAAGGATCCGTTACTCCGCTCGCGTCGCTACTCACTGGCCATAGCTCCGCGCGCCGCCTGCATACCCGCCCGGCCCCGGCTTCGCCCTTAAAAGGCCGAGCGGAGCGGCCGAACGCATGCGTGAGGACGCCACCGCAGAGGCTGCTGGGAAACGTAGTCCCAGTCCCATTGCTGGGCAGGCAGCACCGGGGATCCAAAAGTCAGAGGGCTTCTGCCAACATGGCTGGTATAAAAGCGCTATAAGAACCCCACCTAGGTTGCCTCTAACGAAGTCCTGCTGGTTCCTCGGTTCCATTTCACCTCACTTTTTTTCCTCATGGTTTGGCAGAGGCTGCAAAAAAACCTCCCTACCCTGTTGCTTTTATTGTTACCTTTAAATATCGAGCACTCCCCTTCACACAACATAGAACACTGCTGCTTCCTGCACGTGCTTTAGCAGTCTGAGACTATTTAAAAGCATGCCTGCAGAACTGTAGCTTCACGTCTGGAGGAAGGCTGGAGATAATGAAGAAGGACATTGAGCTGTTGGATTGGGTTCAGAGAAGGTCCATGAAGATCATCAGAGGACTGGAGCACCTCCCTTACGAAGACAGGCTGAACAAGTTGGGGCTGTTCAGCCTGGAGAAGGGAAGGTTCGGGGGAGGGGGAAACCTCATGGTGAGTTCTCAATACTTGAAAAGGCCTACAGAAACGCAGGGGTAAGACTTTTTAATAGGATACAGGATGGCAGGACTAGGAGTAATGGATGCAGATTGGAAGAGGGGAGATTCAGGCTAGATATAAGAAAGAAATTCTTTACAGTGAGGGTGGTGAGATGTGCGAACAGGTCACCCAGAGAGGTTGCGGATGCTCCCTCCCTGGAGATGCTTAAGGCCAGGCTGGACATGGCACTAAGCAACCTGGTGTAGTGGGAGGTGTCCCTGCCCATGTCAGAGGTTTTGGAACTAGATTATCTCTAAGGTCCCTTCCAATGCAAACCATTCTATGATGCAAGGGCTGGAGCACCTCTCCTCTGAGAACTGAGAGAGCTGGGACTGTTGAGCCTGGAAAAGGTTCTTGGGGGACTGCATAGAAGCCTGCCAGTACCTAAAAGAAAGCAGGGGAGGGACTGCTCACCAGCGAGTGTTGCACTAGGATGAAGGCAGACTTAGATTAGTTATTAGGAAGACATTCTTTGCTGTGAGGGTGGTGAAACACCAGAAGTTGTCTAGGAAGTTGTGGATGTCACATCCCTGGAAGAGTTCAAGGCCAGGCTGGATGGGGCTTTGAGCAAGCAGGGAGATTGGAACCAGATGATCTTTAAAAGGTCTATTCCAACCCAAACAATTCTCTATGTTGTGTAGAGTCAGTATTTCTCATGCAAAAGTTGAAAGGCTGCAGAAAGAACAAATGAAATGGGCAACCTAGGGTGACCAATCTCTTACATGTTTTCACTTTCATGAAACATGTGCAGAGATAAAGATGGGAAGTACATAACCAACACTAAATGCACAACCACCACTACTTGCAGCACTTGTAAACCTCCTTCCATAAAGAAAACTGTTCAATCCGCCCCTTGGAACAATAAAGGGAACACCTCATCCCAAACTGACCAAGCCAAGAGGACAGCAAAACCACCAACAGCACACAACTGCAGATGAGGAGGGGCTGTGAAAGCCTTTTACACATGCCCATGGTAGTAGAAATAGCATATATGACCTTTCCTTTTATGGAAGGGCACACCTTGTAGGACTCCAGGTGCAAAGAACAGCTGTCTTCTGAGTTCACATGAGGTTTGGAGCAGAACACAATAAACAATGAGGCAGTATCATCCCCTTCAAGGTGAAAAGCAGTTTCCCACACTTCAGAGATACAATGCATTTCTGAAGTTTCAAAACAAAAATATGCGAAAGCACTACATACACCCAGAAGAATAAATTACATACTATCACTCCCCTTTCCTTCCAAAAAGTGGAAACTCTTCAGCCATTCAGGAGATGATGCCAATACTGAAAAAGGTTATTTGACAGTATGAGAAGTTTTGAAACTTCAGCTGAAATGCAGGTGGCAGGAAAAGGTACTAACTCCACTGAGACCCAGATGTAAGGTCTATCAGGAACCAAAGTGAAAGGACAAAAAGTCCTCTTTACTTACACCTGATGAAGGTAATTTCCACAGCCAGAGTGTTTTTTGTTGGCTAATGCACATAAAGCTTTGTACAAACCAGATTCTAAAAGAACCTGCAAGACAACTGAAGAGCCATCAGTAAACAAAGAAGCACTGACCCTGGCTATGAATTCCAGAGGTAAGAGCTTCCATCTGGGCAGAAGAGCCTACTCTGAGAAGTGTTTCCTCTCCTGCAACAGACATCAATTCTATCACCAAATTTATTGAAACTACAGCAACATCACAGCTGTCATTTCCACGCAACAACAGATGGAGTGCATGGAAAATGAAACAAGAGCCTGCAAACCTCTGGCAAATATTTTTTTAAAAATCCCAAAAAACAAGACCCGAGTCCTTGAAAAAGAAAGTAAAGGAAGAAACATGCTATTTTGATTGTTTTTTTTTCAGAAACTCATTTCAGTACTACTTTTGGAATTCCTGTTTAGCAATATGTATTTTGTAGCAAATATACAAAGTAGATGTGTCCACTATCAGGAAAAAATAGCCTTTAAATTGAGGCTAGACCTGCATAACTCATCAATGAAATAATTCATTGTTTGGACTTATCTTTGTAAGATAAGGAGTCTAATGTTAACTTGCACATTACCTTAAAAATTACAAATAATTGGATTCTTAATGTCTTGGATTATAAATTACTACACTGAAAAAATTTAAGAACTGTCATACTGTGGCTTTACATACTGTAGATCTAGAAGTTATTTGTTGTCCTCAGAGAGGTATACACACTGCCCACTTTCTAAGTTTCAGTATCAAAACACACCTGAGTAGTGACTGAATGCTGCTTTCACAATCTGTCCTGCTCCATTACAAAATTAGTTGTATCCTTTTGTTAACATTTTCATAGTATAAAAACATGATGCTGAGAAGTCTGGAATTTATGCAGAGAGCTTTAACTTAACCATGTGAAAGCTCATCATGACCCTTCTAGGAAGTCTTACAATGGCTGACTTGAAAGTATTTACTTAAACTAGCCTAAATTCCAAAATACTTACATTTGGGTGTAACTGACAGTAGCTCCCTATGATCCATAATTGGCTTCTTCCACTACAAATATCAAATTAACTTCCATTTACAAAATACCTTTAGGAAGAAGCCGTTAAATGATTTAGAGAATTCACATAGTATGCAAGTAAATGCTTTCTGACAGAGAAAGTTATGTTCAAATTGTACTGGTTTATTTACAACTGCAGTTTATAAACAGTAACACAAACATTTTTACATGAAAAAAATCTCATTGCTGAAGTAGGCACAGAGTCAGAAACTCTTTAGGATATTTTCAGAAGGGAAGAGGAAAATGTAATACAACAGCTGCTGGGCAAAACCAAATACAACAGTGCTGCCCAGGTGCAATTTCATGCAAATAACTTCAACAGTTCAAGTTCTATTGGTGTTTACTCAGGTACTAAGAAGGAAAAAAAAAAGAAAAAAGAAAAAAAAAAAGGAGGAATTAGTTCCAGAAATAAGGTGCCCTAGCTTGATCCCTAATAAAATAACTTAGAATAACCATTTTTTTATAAAGGTCAGTTTAATTTATTTTACCTCCTGATGATGTACCAATTCACAGATTTTTATTTAAATACTCAGAAGACTTCGTGCAGCAAAGCTGACACCTAATACCTTCGTTTTACAGTTTTTGGTGATTTCCACATTGGTCTATTAAAGATACTATGCCTTGGCCACAAGGAATTCCTGTCCTAAGCTTTTTTAACATGAGAACCATTCTAGGAATAAGCAGAAAGCTGCTGATAAACAATCAGGTAGTTGCCATCTCTCTAGCATGAACCAGTTTATTAGATATTAGCTAATATAAGCAAATCCTTAAATCAATGAAGGCTTCACTTAATTTGTGTGTGTTAATTTTCTTGCTTAACACATCTTCAATCAGCGCACGCTCTCTTCTGTACTAAACTGAAGGTTTTTAAAGGTATAATGTTAGACATTTTGCTTCTGAGGAACAAGGTATCTTGTTTTCAACTTTAATATTCTGTCTTGAAGCATTAGCTTCAATT
The DNA here is from genome assembly GCA_013400935.1 of Turnix velox. NCBI lineage: Eukaryota > Metazoa > Chordata > Aves > Charadriiformes > Turnicidae > Turnix > Turnix velox. The sequence continues at coordinate 245,140 of VZTY01020759.1, forward strand.
GCAATGCACACCAGTATTTACAGAACAGCTTCAACCTATGAAATATAAAATATTTCATAATTAAAAAATCACAACCCCATAGTAAGAGCTTATTGTGCACAGTTCTGATTACTTAACCTAGCAGCACATAAGAGTTTTTAAGAGTTACCTTTACATATTGCTTGCTTTTCTTCTTATATATCTGCACCCTAACCATATTTTAATGGGAAGGAACAGATATTTCTAATACTTCCATCTACTCTGCACATAAACCCAAGTTTCTAATTAGTCCTTAATACTACCAAGTAAGGAAAATCAAATTTATAGACTAAAGGCAATGGAGACATTTTACTTTCAAGGGACAACAACCAAAACCCCATTTCATTTTCAATTGCTCCTCTGTATCTGGTAGTGCTTCATTCCTTTAACACACTTAATGTGAACCTAGATCACTCACATTAAGGATGCAATAAAAAAATCAAACAAACTGACCTTTATAATAAACATTCCAAAACAAACAAACAAAACTCAATAAAAATATTAAAAATCCTGTTCAGAAATTGATAATAATTTACTCTGTCTTAAGCCTGCTACTCAGGCACTCCCATCAGCAAACAAAAAATTCTTTAGTTAGTATTCAGTTGGGAAACAGTCAGCTTGCGTCCACATACAGTATCTTGGTTGCTTCTTCTTTATAAACAGCTCTCTACAAAGTCTTTAGTTATTAGCTCTCCAAGGCATCCAGTACTTTCATGATCTGTTGTTTTATGGCTTTGGTAGCATCACCTGCATTTGGAATCAAATACCTTAAAAAAATTAGAAAAGCCATCGTTAATTTACTATAAAATTTTAAAGTACCAATTCTGTTATTCCTATTTTGATTTTGCCTCCAACACAAAGAAGAAGGAAGGAGGAGTAGAATATATTATAATGAAAAACTATTGAGAAAATATAATTTATTTCCCATTTGTATTAAGAAACACTTCCCATTTGTGAATTTACAAATGTTGAGGCCACCATGGAAAGGAAAAGTCCTTTATTAGTTGACAATGGCATAGATCTGGCAACTTAGTATCTCTGAAGAGAGCACTATCCAACTGTAGCACAGCAGACTGTTTGTTAGGGATTTATAAATTAATAGGGATAGCTCTAGATAATTTATTATGATCCTTTCTTTTCTGTACTTGCTCCAGTCAACAAAGTGGTGACAAAGTAATTCAACAAGCACAGTTCTGCGAAACATTTTAATTTATTGATGCTTGCAAATGGATTTCATTCTAAGCATTTAACAGGAAAAAAAAAATTTTGTCATTGAGGCAACTCCCACATTTTGTGGCAACAGGGCACCTGCTGCACACAGTTCCTCCCAAGAAGGAGGATGAGTAAATGTCTAACTGATGTCAGTAACTTCACTAAAGCAGTTCCAAGAAAGAACACAGTCTACACCAGTGAAAAGAAGCCAAATACAGCCACCCCCCTGTCCTTCTCCCAGTCTTAAGCAGGCAAATGCTGAGCATGGCAATATCTAACTTTCAGGAACCGGATTTCAAGCATTCCGAGTTTTGAGTTCAGGTTTTAGGACTCCTTGTATAATGCACAGAAAGAGTCTGAAGTTTCAAATAAGATACCACAGAAAAAAAATTACTGAAGTGCTAAGCAACAGGCCAAGAATCAAAGCTGACCTCTAGACAAAGCACCCAATCACATGTTCCATGAAAGTAGTAACTGATTATTAGTGAAATATGCATGATTATTAGCAAAAGATGTAGCTTAGGTAAAATATAAATATAAATGAGGACATAGTTTCTGATCAATTTCTGGCTCTGATGTAGCCAGAGATGTCTGTGAAAATGGATTTATTGCTTTTTTTTCCATTCTGTACATTATTACTACTTACATCTTTGCTTACCTTTCAACTGCCAAAATCTCTATGCCTGAAGTATTGCTATTTCCATATTTAAAGGTGATCAGTTCAGGGTGTTTCTTCTTAGATGTGATTTTAACTACAGAGTTGAGTGCCTGCCGAGACTGTATGTAAGCCAGTCCCTTCCGTGATGGAATCTCTCTCAAACAGTACATATGAGTTGCAGTTACCAAAAGATGACTTGAAAGAAAAGAAAAATACAAATTAAATTGCTAAAGAACTACATAACATCTATTTAGAAAGCTAAATTCTACAAATAATCTACATAGAGAGGGCTAGATAAAACATTTCCCAAATCTAACAGCTTGAATGTTGTTAATTAAGAAAGGTCTACAAAATACTTCAGATTTTCCTTCATAGCCACTTTTTAAAACAGGCACATCATCCTCAACAGTATACAAAACTAAACTGAGCTGTTAATATCTTCACCTCAACACAACAGCCATGAGTGCTATCAAGAAAGATCACAACCAGCAGTAATGAGTCAGAAAATGTAGAACAGGGAAAATGCCTCCAGCCTCTCTTTCACCTTTCATTTACACCTCAGCTCCATCCCTCCATCTATAGAGCAGCAACCCCACATACAGAGCATCAGATCTAAGTGAAAGAGACATGCTGGCACTCCATTGTCAATGAATGTACAAGCATTAACAAGGAGATGTTGACCTGCCATATTAATTCAAGAATCACTTTTGCTTTCTACATGGAAGACATCCATGTTCAATTTGTGATTATAACACATTGTTTAAATTTCACCTTTATTTGAGAAACCATACTATTGGCAGCTTAGTAATCATACATTACATAAAATAAAACTAACAGGAAAATAAAATCAGTAGTATAACACAAGAACAGATCATGATGCAGGAAAAAGCCTGTCAGTATTTTTTGCAATTTTCTGAATTCAACATCGTGTTCTGCTCTTGCAAGATTAACAAGGTCACCAAATCTCAGTGACAAGATGGGCACAAGGCACAGAAGCAAATAGGTATAAAAAAAGTACAGATACATGGATCTATATAATCTTGAAAAATAAGCCTACATAAATTGAGAATGCTTTTCTTACTACCTTGTTTTGCAAAGCAAAATTTCATATGAAGTTTTGAACATAATTACCATTCTATAACACAGCAAATAAAAGAATGCAAATATAGTGGTAATATTTTTATTCCAGATCATTCTGCACCCTCACTTCCTCCTTTAATATGAACAATAATTTAAATGGCCTACATATTTTTTAAAATGTTTATCAAGACAGACATTTTCATTAAGCTTAGGACTAAACTCCAGTACCTGGGAAACATATGTCCATTTTCTTTTACTTCATTACAGGGGAAGTTATACTTCACATCAGGTTTATTTATCCATGTTTGGATGTTGACAACCTCTTTTCGGTCATCATCTGACATGGAGGAGCTATCGATTTCATCTGTTTTGAAACAAAACAAAATAAAATTTACACACAACAGCAGACAGCTTTTCAACTCACTTAAACCTGGTGTAGTTACACTGGTTCAAACCAAGGTCCACCTAGATACAAACACTTCTTAAGAGGGAAGAAATAAAAGCATGCATATCTGATATTTTTCTCTGATTCTCTCTCAGCAGACAACTAATTTCAGCTCAGGGGATTTATTGGGCTGGTTTGATTTGTCCACTCAGCATTAGTTTAAAAGATCTCTAACACGGACAAGACCTTCCTTGAAGCCCTGTAAACTTTGTGCATCTACAACATCAACACCTTTTGGCACTGAAAACCATGTGAACTATGCTCTAGGAAGACCTCCTCTTGTGGCTTCTTGTTTCTTGTACAAGAAGAAACAAACATCTGTTGAACCCTTTAGAGGCCTGCCATTATTTTTGTGGGACACTTTTCTTCACTTAAATCTACTATTTCACCTAACAAACATTCCGATATTCAATTATGGCTGTTGTGAAAGCTACCTTTCTTCAACTTTCTTATTCCCCTCTGAAATTCTCCAGTTCAAACACACTGGTTCTTAGGTGGATTACCAAGATATTAAGTCAATGTGCAGGTGAACCACAGATTTATACAGTGATATAATAACGTCTGTTTTACTCTGTTCTACTCTGTTCCCCTCCTTATAATTCTGAGAACTTGATTTTCTTTTCTGACTGCTAATGAGCATTTACTTATTACAAACGTAATGCTTCAACACACAGCTAAACCAAAAGACTATTTTAACTCTTCAGTCTGTCCTTACTGCCTTGAATAACTTTGTGTCATTATCAAAAAATTGCTTTCATAATTAGAAAAATATCACATTGTAAGATGAAGATGTAACACATACAATTTAGCCAAACTAATTTTGTTCAAGCACTCTAATGTGGGTAAGAGGAAAATCTACATACCAGTATCATATTCTTCTTCATCTCCGATGCTGAATACTGGTTTCACACCACGGTAGGGTTTTCCTACTCTGTCACTGCTGCTTACATGTCTGTTAGCAATAAAAAGAGCAGGAGAGAACATGGGATGGGAGAAGAAAAGTAACTTTCAAACTGATAGTTTGACTCCTACAATAATGTATAAGCAAAACAAACATGACTGTGCAGCTGAGAAGGACAAGAGAATTTCATGAAGCTATTTGCAAGGGAGCTGTGACTGGCCCATCAAGCTATTTGGTTAGTGAAAGCATGTAATTCAGTTACTAGGCAAGGCTGACTGTTGCAACAAATAAAGTGAAAATAAACACTACATTTTAAAGAAGACATTCTGGTTACCTTCTCAAATGACAGAATACATTAGATACCTGAAAACTGACTACATGCTATGAAATTTCTAGCATGACACTGAAATACTTTTGGACAGTAAGGGCTGCTTTACAAGGATGCCAAATTGGGATGAAGGAAAAAAGATCAAGACTATCGACTAACATGTCTACTAGCTGGTTAATTCCTCAAAATGTAACAATTTAAGCACTTAAGTGGGGTTATAAGCCATCCACTGTAGTGTCCACTACTTTTTCCAGTACAAACCAAATCCTAAAATTTTTGGTCAAGCAATCTGTACTGCTAAAATCCCACTAAGATTTCCAAGTAGCTACTGATCCTCTAAATCACCTTTACATCTATTTCTACAGATTATATCATATGACACAAACACAAGCAGCTACATCTTAAATATTTTTACAGTAACAGTTACAAATTCTGAGATATTTTAAAGCTCCACTTCAGAGCACTGTTGATTACGCGGTCACAACTACCACAATAAAAGTTTCAGTCCTTAACAGCTGAGGATATATAAGAAAATACAAATGGTCAAAGTCATAAAAGAGACAACTGTTGAAAACAATAAACACCATCCAATCTTAACCTATAGAGCCAGTAGTGTCTAGTAGTTTAAAGAAAACAAAAACCAAACCACACCTGTTCCTTTCCTTCGTTTTAATTTCTATAGTCTCCCTCCTCTTAACCTGCACTCATATTTCCTATAAACTACAAGACCTGGTTCTTGTATTAAGTGCATTCCCAGATGCCAGTTTGCATGCCACTATACAATAAAGCTGGAGAAGCAACCTCTTCACTATATAAATGAATGCTAGTACTTATGTGTACCTGAAAGCATATTTGAAAGTCAAAAAGAGAAACCTACATTTTCTATGGCTAAAATTTACTAGTGGAGTTAAAACAAGGAAATGTTTAATAGGGGAAAAAAAAAAAACAAACAGAAATGAATTCTATAATGGAACAAAAAATAAACATACAAAAACATGCTCGTTAGTGTTAAAGACAATAAGCATCAATGACACTGACAATTCAAGAGGGCAGTTCTTCTATATGGAGGCTTTTGTAAATATGCTTTAGTAACACATAACCAATTGAGTATAAAGAAGCACATTTAAATACTGTCAAATTAAACTATACAGAGGATTTAGGAGATGATCTCACAGGTGTTTAGAAATCAAAAGTTAGTAGAGACAAGAGAAAGTAAAAAGCTACTTTATAATAAACAGGTAACATCTTAAACTATAAATGGATTTTCTTTAACGTGTTAGCATGGAAGGTCATAACTTCTTTTACTGGAAACCTGCAAAATTAAATATACTGGTGATAAACACCAACTGGATCTAATTGAATGGATGGGAAAAGAATGTCAGTGCAGGCTTTTAAGAAAACCAAAATTACAAGAATAATCTAGTTAGCCAGCGTGAGCAAAGTTACTACTGCATCGCCCCAACTGAAGATAAGGAATATGAGTGGAAGGAGCATGTAAAACTCAGGAGTTTAATGTCAAGATACAAAAACTTCTTGGTTACAAATATATATTGTTTCAGTTATCAAACACAGTCACTGACTGTTTTAAGTTGGAATTTAAATGTCTACTTACTATAATCTAAAATCAGATCTACAAAACATGGGGAGAAAACCCCTTGATCTTGAGGATATCTAAATAAAGGAAAATATACTATTTGATATTGGGATATTCCCTTTTTAACATTACTAGCAGTCTTGGTCATATACCACCATTTTGTAATGCTTATGGGTAAATCCCATATCAAATTATATGCAAACTACTTGAAAGAAGAATTGTTCCAAAACCCAAAAACCATTTTAGATCTTAATTAATTCTTCTTGCACCAATCTTAATGCTCATAGATTGAAAAGCAGAAAGAGCTTCTAAAGTATAATCAAAGTCCCAAAAGCATTACATAAGCTGTCCTTCATTTATTACAAGTAATTTTATGTAACTTCAATTTACACTTACTTCTGAAATCAATAAATCTGAGGAAAATGGGAGACTCCACATTTGTGTAAAATACAGTAATAATGTGAAAAAATGAGGGAGAGATGCAAGGCATAGTTACCTGGAATTCAGTGTTTTTCTCTCCCTAGCAATGAGTATCTCTGCTCCATCACCATATTCTATCACCATGTAATAACAATAAAAGTTCAAGATGTTCAGATAGAACTGCTGTATGGCTTCCCTGTTATATGCAAGCTCTGATGATAAACAGCTTATAACAAGCCCTTTCCCTAGTTATAACCTCTCCTGTTAAAACCTTAAGCAATAACTTATTCAGTAATTGCTCCTGGTGTCTACTACTAGTCAAGTCACCAATAAAATGTGTGGAAAGTAAAAAAAACTCCATGGAAAGCAATAAGGAAGAGAACAGAAATGACAAAGCAGAAACTAAGAGAAGAAAGCACTGTCAATACATTCTTTTTCTTCCTGTAATATCCTAACCAGTACACATAAAAACAATAGCTTTAATGTATTCCAAGCCCCTAAATTAATATAAACATGTGGGCAATTTTGTCAGTGTAACCAATGCTTACAAATAGTGCGATGCCATGCTAAATACGACAAAGGTGGTTTTAGTCAGACTGCTTAATTATCAAGCTTACCGCTCCAGGCTTGCTCTGTCTGGCCAGGAAAGATTGAAAGGTATTCTATAGTACATCGGGGCAAAGGATAGAACAAAAGAATTAAAAAGTTTAAAGGAAAAAAATAGATAAATAATTGAAGTGCCCTATATTGGGAATGTATATTCTTCAAGGAGAACGCTTATGAAAATCGATGCTTCATGGGAGCTAATGACTTGGAAAAATCTATTAAAAGATGCACTTTTTCATCCTATGTATGTCTAACATATAAGGCCTTATTGGAAACCTTCACCCACCAGAGGCTAGTGTTAAGAACTTCTTGTCTCCAATTGTGAAATATTAAAAAAAGAATTTTACAAAACCAAAAGAAGTAATAATCTGTTCCTTCTGCTTAAATAAAAGACTAGTAAGGTCTGCTGGGTTTTTTGCACATATTTTAAATCATGTTATCAAGCACATGCTAGCTCTGTAAAATACTTACATACTAACGTCTAAGCAACACAGAACTCCAAGGTCTGCGTTTTAAAGAACTTAAACTTAATTAAAGCTTTAGCATGTGAAAGCTGTTATTATTTTACCTAGTTAAGTGTTTGGAATGATGATTTCCAATAACTTTCATTCTCATTTCCAGCTCTATTTGAAAACACATAAAATGAACATGAGTGGATTCTGGGTTTTAAAAGCAGATTCACATCAAGGCTTGGGGGAAAAAAAAAATAAAAAAATCAAGATCTTAACAAAAAATTAACCTCAACTTCATAAAATGAGGCAATTAAAGACCAAAATAGAATAAAGCCAACTAAACAAAAAAAAAAAAGTTCACACAATGCTTGGTTATTATTCCCATTACAGTCAGGATGGAGAAATAAATGTAAAGTCATTCTTGACTTTTGCACTAAATACAGATCTGCCACATTGTCAGAAGTCAAATTAACCATGTAGTGATGAATCCTAGATAAACATTCAAAACAAAAGGCTGCTCACAATGGGCTTGCAGTAGTAAGGCAGCATAGTAGGCTTATTATGATAAAATTGTGAGGCTTGGGGTAGTAAATCTGAAAGCTGAATCTGGATGATAACCTTCTTCCTAGTTAGCACAGTCTTCACATTTACACTTGAAATGAGAAGGCATTTCATTATCTCACTTCCAATTCACAATGAGATATGAATGACGCACCTGTCCACTGGAGTAGATGTATTTTCAATAAAACTAATAACTTTTTCTTTCACATTGACAGATTTAGTCTTCAAAGCAACCGTCATTTTGCTCATGAGTGACTTTACTCCTTTTCCATCACTTGAACCGTTAGGAGAATCACCCTGTAAAAGTAACTCTTCTCAGGATTAATCACAAAAAATGTTATTTCATCCCTGTTACGAAAGGAAATAGATTACAAAAAAACCAAACTACTTTTCTACTCAAAAGAACATAAACTACAGCATTAAGTTCTCTTTTAGAGTTCTATTAAATGTATGAGGTAAAAATGATGCAAAAAAAGCTGTTAACCTTATTACTGAGCACTCTGATACGCAAATCGAGAGGAGTGAGTCCTTCTAATGATTAATTGTATCCAAATTAGAACAGCAGTAGATGTACCAGTTGTAAACCAGACAATTTTGAGCTTCCCCATGAAAATGTATGCCACTTTTATAGTAATGTATGCCCAGAGTCTTACATATATTCTGCTGGAAAATTGCTACACTAATTTCTTCTCTCAAAGCCCTTTCTCAGGTGAATACAAACGTTTAGATCACTCCTACTATAATGTTGAACTATACTCACTGCCAAGACACAACTGAAAAAAAATCAGTAATGTATTTTACATTACAGAGTTAGGAATAAGAAGAAAAATTCAGTACACCTGAGCCTTCAATCATGCTTAATATTCACTTACATCAACTGAGGAATTTATGCTACTTCTTGAGCCCGAGGTACTAGCAATCCAGTGGCCATATCCATTTTCTGGTCCTTCCACATTGATATCAGCTAAGTGTTGCTGAAGAGCTGTTAAAAGATCATTAAAAAAACATTCAGAACTACAGTGGAATGAGCCTCTTGTTGAAAATACTTACAGTATCCAACACTGAACACTGAACTTTTGCTTCACATGCTTTAATGAGGCAGATAAATTTAGACCCTTTCAGGAGTGCAGAGGCATTAGAATAATCATTATTTTACTAAAAATCACAGCTAAAATACAAAAGCAATTAAAAAAAAAAATCACTGTTTTGATCCTAAAGATAGTCATTACAACACCACACATATTGACTAGGGATGCTTCTATACTCATATTGTCACACAGATCTGTCCACTGTTGCAGAGCCTGACTGATTCCAGCAAAGCATCAAATGATGAACCGATGATTTAAGAAAACACAACAATTAATGGTAATTATGAAATAGCATATTTATATAGTCTGGAGTTTATGGAGGCTAAACATCAAGAATAAGTTGAAATAAAGAGACATTTTCCCCACTTCCTATATTAACTTTTTAACCAAACAGAAATGCAGGTAAGCCAGAACAGATCACCTCAAATGTGAGTGTTGAATTACACAAAACAAAAACCTGACAAATGTGACTTATTTCCTACTAATTTTGCTGATTTCTATCCAAACCTTAATTAAAATATCAACAACATTAAAGACAGCAAGTTTTCTCAGGCCAAAAGTTACTGTTAAAAAACTTACCCATAAATCCTCCTTTGGCAATGCTTACATACTCTTTATTTTTCTGCAACAGAAAAGACATTTTTGGTTGAAGCCAAAATCTGTGGAATGAGTTTTGCAAGCATGGTAATGAGAAATGGATTAACCTCATCCAATCAGCAATCTTGAATAATGTAAAAAACCGTTAAGATTTTAAGGGGAAAATATTTTGCCCTTTATTATCCATGAAATGCACAGATAGACTTATTTCAACTATTAAAATCAACAGTAATTTAGTTGTACCTGTAAGAAGTGTGCTAGCACCATGTTCATATACATATCTTCTTCCTCCCTGCCACTTCCCATGAAGCAGAGGTGTTCCCCACCAGCTATGGAGCCAGACTCAATAGACTGCTTTTGTGCTTCTAATAGGGATTTGACAGACTGTGCAAATTCTGATGGGTTTTGAAGCATCTACAGAATGAACAAACAAACGCTGTTTGGCATCAACATACTGCAACACAACTTGTGAAAAGACACAAATTTTCTAAATTATTATAATTTGTTGAGCACAAGCAAGGCAACATTGGCAGGGTATGAGACACACACAAAAGAGCCTGACCCAGATCTCATGTTACATAAGAGAACACTGAAAACAGTCCTTTTCTTCCTCACACCACTGTCCACTCCACCAGCTAATATTTATTAGTTTATTTTTGCAGACATCAAATAATAGTGGAAAAGGTTTTTACAACTTTCATGTTGCATTATGTTGTCAATATAGCAGAGGGATGTATTTCCATATTTGCATATGCTTGAGCATAAGACATTCAAATTCATACACAGGTTTGAAACAGTTTTAAATACCTAGAATGTTTGTGACAATGAGGTGATCTTCTGGTGTGCCAGCTAAAATTTTTGCATTTACTTAGCAAGATTTGGAAAAAAAAAAAATTACAACCAGAAGTATAAGAAGATGCCTGGGATTCATAGTACTCTCAATAGGTCTGTTATGCATACAAAAATCAGTGAGCTAGTATACAAATATAATGGAGAAAAAAGGACTTTTCAAATACAGCTGAAATTTTAGCCTGCTCTTATGGTTAAATTAGCAAGGAAAAATATTTCCTTATTCAAGCTGATAAGGAAATACTGATCTGTATCTGGATTTGGGGGAAAGGAGAAGTTGAATTCTCATCATTAACTCTTTGCACAGGATTAAAGGTCTAGAACCAAAGTAACAAGTGCACAGCATTGCCATCAATATGTCAACCTGAATTTTAACTAGGGTTTTCCTACAGCCAAATGCTGCAGTTTCATCATATAGCTGTTAAAACTCACTATTGAGATTACTTATAAACACAATGAAGTTCCATTAATGGCATTTAGTCTCAAATATTATCACCCACAATGCTTTCTTGGCATTGAACTTCTAAGAACAGTGGTAAACCTGCTGACATTCATCCAGTGTGGGTCATTAAAGATCCTAATCATACCAACTAACTCACATGGCCAAAGTTAATTCCAATACTTAACATAAGTAAATGCAAACTAATCCAATCCAATTTAAGAACTGTCTTCATGGACTTCTTTTTCATATATTACTAGGATTTCAATTAACATAACACAGTAAATTTAAAAAATGTATTACTAGGTTGTAAAACTAAGAATTTACAATGTTTATCTCTCTCTTATTGACTATTATACTCAATTAAGGCTAGCAGAAGGACACCCACTTACCAAAGGGGAAGTTTTTTTGAAGTAATTTTTGAACTAGGTTAAGATCCAGAAAATTGCATCATTGAATTGTTTAGGTTGGAAAAGACCTTTGAAATCATTGCGTCCAACTGTTAACCCAGCACAACAAAATCCACCACTAAACTGTGTCCTCAAGTGCCACATCTACAAGTCTTTTAAATACCTCCAGGGGTGGTGACTCAACCACTTCCCTGGGCAGCCTGTTCCAACGCTTGATAATCTTTTTGGTGAGTAAATGTTTCATAATATCCAATCTAATCCTACCCTGATGTAAGCTGAAGCAACTTTGTCTTGTTCTATCACTGCTGCTTGGGAGAAGAGACTGATGCCTACCTCGCTAAAACTTCTTTTCAGGTAGTTCTAGAGAGCAATAAGGTCTCCCCTCAGTCTCCTTTTCTCTCCTATATAAATACACTTGTGCAAATAAGCCTTTTTTGATGTATATAAATAAAAGCCATTCCATGCAACTTCCACAGACTGCTTGAAGTGAAATAGTAGAGCGTTAATCTAGAAGCGAAGAATACACTGTCAGTTGAATCAGAAGTGATTTGGAAGAAAAAGGACAGAAAAAGAAAATGACTGAATGTTCAGTTAGGAGTTCATAATCAAGTTGAAGCTACAGCAAAAATCTTCAGTAATTAGCCTATGGTACACCTCAGTTACAAAATTAATGCACACTCTCTTATTGTACTGCAAAGATTTTAAAGGAGCAACCAAGTCCTCTTTTAGATATATGCTTCTTCCAAGCAGGTTGCAGTAAAAAACTGCCTGGGGAGAGAAAATACTTGTTAAAATTAATGACACTTGTTGTTAGAAATTATGGTGCTAAAAGGAGAGTTCTCCTTCAAGCAACATCTACTCTTTAGCTTGTCTGGGTTTTCCAGTTCTAAGCAAAGACATGGAGTAACAAATCCTAATACCATTAAGGCCTAAACATCTCAGTATAATGATGGTTCCACCAATCTCCTTTAGGGAAGCTAACCAGAGAAGCTAGTTTCTGCAGTAGAGACTGGAGCCTAAATGAAGAATTTGTCCCTCCTTTTATTTCACTGAGGATTCAAAAAAACCAATAAATAAACAAAGAGAATACAAACCAAATCAGAGTCTAAATGAAATGCTGTTGACAAGTGCCCAGCATTGTATTGCTCTGCAGGACGACAATCCACTACAAAGAATCTTACTCCTTCCTGAAAGAGAAAGATTTAGCCTGTTAGAAATCTTTAAAGCTTTTTAATTACTGGTGGGAAAGTAAACAATTTAATTTTATTTTGATACTAATTCAAACACTACAGGCCCCACTCAGAAAATCATTGTCACTCAGCTATCAGAAAATCTTACTTCATTTGATTAATTTGAACATCTACAGTTACCAGACCACTAACCACATTCTAATAGTGTTATCTCATTAATTTATCAGCTTGCACATCAGAAACGATCACCCAAGTTCACACAGTTTAACTACTTCATCCCTCTGAGAAGAAATACAGTGAGCCACAAGGGCACACATCAACAAGATACCAGAAGAGACAGCTCTGGAGTCCCAGTGTAACAGTCCATTGCTACTCAGCACAGCACATAAGGACAGCTTTATGAGCCACTGACATAAACAGGATATAAACAAATGTTTATAAGGGAGTAAAAAATTCTGTAGTCTAGCCACACTACCATCCATAAGTTGGTCTTAACTGCTCCAAGGATTTATATATTACAAGTATTTTCCTCTACAATAGTTACATTTGGAAAAGAAAGATACTGCTTTAGGCTCTCATTCCTCAGATTCACATCAGCTGCATTAAGCTCCCCTGTTCTATAGCTCTAGTTGTTACTGCACAAATGCACTACAGTCAGCAGATCACTTGCAAGGGAGAATGCTTCAAGATGAGAATACTTTTTCCTGAAATAGCAAATAGTCATCTGTGTTGTCAGCAGTTAAAAATATTTGTGATACACAGTAGTAAGTGATTGTATTACTTTTCCAGGAAGAGGAGGTGAGAGGGGGAGGATGAAGAGAGTAATTCAGTATACTGACTCCTTGCTGCTGATTTGCTTGAAGAATCTCAGACACAGAAACTGCTAGACACAGAGCCTGGCTTAAGTCTGTGTCATCATCCTTGAGGCCCAGCAAGCTGCTGCCAAAAAGACTGTGGTTGTCCTAAAAAGGCAAGAGAAAAAACAGAAATTTAAATGAAGCCATTGTCTTTATATGTTAAGACAAAGTAAAATTTATATGTAACAAACATTAAGCCAAATACATGTGCATTTTGTCCACATAATCATCAATAATTATGAAGCATATAGTCCTGGACACTATGTTAAGGCACATGGAAAAGAAAAGGAGGTGGCTGTTGACTGCCAACACTGCCTCACTAGGGATAAATGGTGCCTGATTAATTTGGTGACCTTCTATGAAACAATTACAGCACTGGTGGATAATGGAAGAACAACTGACATTATCTGTCTAAATTCATGTGGAGCATCTGACACTGTCCTACACAGTATCTCTTCTCTAAATTAGAGCAACATGGATTTGATGTAGGAAGCATCTGGTGAATGAGGAATTTGCTGGGTTACCACACTCAAAGTGGCAAGGTCATTAGCTTGATGTCCCAGTGATGACGGGTGCTCCTCTGTGGTCAGTACTGGGATCAGTGCTGTTTAACATCTTTGCTAGCTATCTGGACCTTGGGATGGAGTGCACCCTCAGCAAGTCTGCTCACAAAACCAAACCTTGTGGTGCAGTCAACATAGTGGAAGGAAAGGATGCCATCCACAGGGATCTGGATGAGCTTGAGAGGTGGGCCTGCACAACCCTCATGAAGTGCAATCAGTACAAGCCTTGCATGGCAATTTCAAGTACAAATATAGGCTGGGCAGAGGATGGATTGAAAGCAGCCCTAAGGAAGAGGACTTGGGGACATCAGTTGATGAGAAACTCAACACGAGCCAGCAATGGATATTTGCAGCCCAGAAAGCCAACTGCAGGGGCTGCATGAAAAGCAGCATGGCTAGCAGGCTGAGGGGTGCGATGCCTGCTTAGAGTACAGCATCCAGTTTAAGAGTCCTCAACACAAGAAGAACATGGATCTGGCAGAGGAGGGCCACTGAGACAATCAGAGAGCTGGAGCACCTCTCTTATCTGGACAGGCTGAGACAGTTTAGGTGGCTCAGCCTGAAGGGAAGCCTCTAGGGGTGACCTTATAGGAGTCTTCCAGTACCCATAGAGGGCCTACAGGGAAGACTGGGAGTGTTGTAATAAGACAGGGGTAATGGTTCTAAACTGGAAGATCTAGATTAATGTTAGAAAGACATTCTTTACTGTGAGGGTGGTTAGGCACTGGCACATATTGCCCAGAGAACTGTGGATGTCCCATCCCTGGAAACATTCAAGGCCAGACTGGATGGGGCTTTAAGCAACCTGATCTAGTGTAAGACATCCCTGCCTCGTGGCAGGGGACTCGCAACTAAATGATCTTTAAGGTCCCTTCCAAATGTAACCATTCTATGAATCTATAAAACACTTCATTTAAACTTCTTAGCTTTCAAAGATACCCAACAGTAACAAGATGCTCAGAGTAACAAGAATGAAAAATGGTTTATAAAATCATCAATATGAAACATTCAAAATTGCTGTGAGCAGGAGCTTAAACCATAACCAAAAAACAGAGAATTTCAAAATTACTTTGTTATTACCTTCCTGAAAGAAGCTGGAGTTTTGCTACAGTAATATTGTGCCAAAGAGAAGAGATCTTCTATATCCTCTAAATCAAGATTGGCTGGTGAAGTTTCTAAGAATTCTGAGATATACAAACAACATAAGTGCACCGTTAGTTCCGACACAGAAAAAAAACACACCATGTATCTTTTCTCATCATAAAATAACTCCTTAAATATGGCCTAACATAATTGATTGCATTCATTATACATGAATGTTAACTCATTCTCCAGTTGAAAGAGAAAGAAAAGACAGGGGAAATACATGCTACTCGTTAGAAGCCAAAGCATTCTCCACAAATTACTTTTTACCACTATAGAGTTGTTTCTTACCTCTGTATAGTTTTAGCTTTCAGTTGCAATACTGAGTCAGCAGCCCTCTCTAGAGACCAAAAGAATCCTCTAAAACTAATCAGTACTTAATAAGGAATACTATTGTATTTCCAAGATGTACAAAGGTGTAATTCTGCAGTATATGGTAAAGATGCAAAATTCCAAGTGCACTCAAATTTAACTACTATGAGATTATTAACTATTAATTATAATTTTTCATTATATCATGTTATGTAAAAAAGATCAAATCAAACATTAAAAGGCTGGTGGAATAGGCTCACAAGAAATTTAGTATAATTTTTACAAAAACACAAATAAGACAAGAATAATCAGGCTCAAATCTAGTGCTTACAAAGATAATAATCTTGAAAAAGCAACAAGAGCAGTAGTTTTAAGGGATTTTAAAGGTCATGCTTTGAGCTTAGCGATTGTTTCCAATACTCCAAACTGAAGTATAGAACTAGGTGTGGGAATGCTAAAGGGAAACACAACAAAACAATGTGAAGGACAGGGCAATTGTGATGCAACAGAAGAAGAAAAGAATTACTGTATGAAGGATTTCATTAATGAAATCACAAAAAACAGTTAAATGATTCATTTAGTAATGAAAAATAATAATCAATGGGGATTATACTTTATGGTAATACAGTAGCACTATATAAGAGAAGTACTTACTTATCATTTCTTCTTTATCTGATTGTTGTGCTAAGATAACATCTCTGAAAACAGTAAAGTCACAGATATGGATTAAGTCAGTAAAGCCAAAATGAAACAACACTGGATTAAAATTGTCAGGAAAGAACACCTCAAAGAATTAACTATACATACACACTTACTTTGCATTGACAAGGATGATTAACATTAGAAAATAAATAAAGAATGGATCTGCTTGTTGTAGATACCCATCCCATATTGCCTGAGTGACTTCAGCTGAACAGTAATATGAGAAGAGGCTTCCAAGCTAAAAATTCAGAAAATAGTGTGAGAAAAACCAGGAACAACCTTATCAGGGTAGCATTTTCAACAGAGACACAAGATAACTAAACAAAACAAACAAAAAAAATTAAAATACACATTTACACTATGGTCCTACCCTCATAATGAAGCTTCATATAAGTAGTGCAGTAATGATATAGATTACCTGTGAATCAATATGCCTAGCATGAAGGCAAACTTAGTCATGCATTGTCAGCCTTGCAAATTCAACCTTGCTATTATCTATTTATCTATTAGTCCAATACCTACTAGTGTGAACACTTATAATAAGTAACTTGACTTTAAAAGATCTGCTAGGCTACTGCTTATCCATAGCTACAACCACACAGATGCCCACTATAAAAACTAACATCATACTATTTTAGTATGCCAGTTGCTCTTATTCTAACTTACTCCAAGTACCTCCTAACATCAACAGCTTAATTAACATCCAGTATAATAAAAGTGTGATGCTAACAAGAACTCATACCTGATTTTTAACCAAAGACAAAAAGCCCACATTATATGAAAAACACACAATGTATTTTAATACATGCCATTATAATCTTTTGCACTACTCTTCCATAAACTTGTAAAATGTACTTAAATTTTAACAGAAATTTATTTTTCATTATGTTTCCCTACTTTCACTTTATTACCCAGTTGAGTGCATATGAATCTGGAGTCATCTTCTTAGTATCAAGAAAGGAGCAGAGTTCAGGCTCATGGTACTGAAGAAGCAGTCTAAATAGATGAAATGGCCTTCCTTTCAGAAAACAATCCCTATAAAGTAGCAGAAAAAATAATCATAAATCCCATCTAATACTCCACTTGTCAGACTTACAGTAGCAATTCTTTATTAGTTGTGATTATGTTATTTCCCATATTGTTCTTGTAACTCATAAGGGCTAATCATGAACTTGCCCCAAGAGTCGAATAAAACAAATCAAAAAGAACAGAATGTCCAAACACTGAAAACTCCACTATAATAATAAAACAGAAGAAAGATCAAAATGCTGCCAATACTTGATAGGGCATATAATATAGTATTTTAAACAGATTTAAATATCAAAACAAGGCTAGCATGGTATCAGTAAGATTGAGTTAAATAAATATGAATTATAATACGGCAGACAAAGTTTAAGATATGCTTACTACAAACATGAATAACAATTAATTGTCAATTGATCAAGCAAGAAATACATCAGTATTTAAAATGAAGAAATAGCTGTTTAAAAAAAAAAATCCAAATATAATACAGTCTCCAGATTATGCTGCACATTTCCATCATCTGTTCTCATTATTTTGGTAGTACAAATTCCAAATAAAGTTTTCATGACAGTTACAAAACTTAAGAAAATGTGAATAAAACTGTATGATTTCAAAAATTACAAAAATAGCAAAAAGTTAAAACCAAAACTTTTATCGAATAGTAATGATGGTCCAGCAGTCAAAGGCCAAATCGAGACCAAACTGACCTAAGCAGAGATTGACAAGTCTACTATAAAAAAAAAAGGGAAAAATAAAGAGATAGAAGAAGATAGTGATTGAAACACTATCTGCATTCTTAACTAGACTGGTTTATGTTCTACCTAAAGACCTGAAACCAAAAGCTTTCTACAGCTGAAAGTATATAAAAGTTACATGACCATAATGGCACTATCTCAAAATGATTCACAGAGCTCAACACTGCTTTAAATCAGACACTAGCTGAGTCAAGTCACAGGACTAATAAATGTTTCCTGTCACAACACCAAACATGCATTTTTCTTAACAATTCTATGACACAAGGTTATGGGCACATATTCATCAGCTGAGAAGAGAAACTCCTCTTCAGAATTACAGACTATCCATATATGATTTCATAAGGTCTTAAGATCAGAAGACCCTGTCACCTCACTCGAGTGTCATGGTGCCACTCCAACATACATAAAATATTTTAAGGAGAGCACCCATATAACAACATAAAGAGGCAATATTTCATATTTTTTATTTTAAAAATAAGAACTGATTTAAAAAAATCACTTCCTTCCCAGTTAAATGGAATATAAGGACAACATCAATTACTACATCTAAAGGTATTTTGAAACTTAATTAGTGCATATGAAGTATATAGAACTTCCAGACATAAAAGTATTTTTGATATTAGAAGTGCTAGAAAAGGAAATAAAAATGCCTTCACAGAACACATGTGAATTAGAAAGTTTTTAAAACAGTATTTCAAATATTTGTGATACTGCATATAGTGACAGCTGTTCACTAAAACACACATTGCAACTACATCAGTGACATACTCTTTACATCTTAAATCAACTCAATAATCAACTCCCAGACATCACATCAACATATACCAAAAGATGGTTCAGTGTTATCACATGAAAGAATTTGACAGCTTTGCCACAAACAGTAGCAGTCTAGCCAAAATCAACATACTCATGCTTTCAGAAAATACTTCTAATACTAATAAAAGTGTAACCCAGGCAAAAAGAAAAAGTTTTACCTTGGAATGAATTTATTCATAATAGCATAAAAGCAGTTGTATAAATCACTGCGTGGCAAATGAAGGTGCACCAAAGGTTTGAGTAGATGTATCCAGCCGAGACAAGAACTGTACTTAACATTGCGCGATTTACAATAAAAAGTAATAACAGACTCAATATCTGCAAACAACACCGACTTCTCCTCTTGTGGCACTGACAACTGGTCTGAAATAGGCACAGAAACATAAATCATATTAATGGCTGTTCAAAAAAATGGAGTGATATTATTTCATATCATAGTTGTACTGGTAAGGATTGCTTGGAGAAAAAAAAAGAAAAAATCCCAGACAAACAAAAGGATCTGAACACTTGCTTAGAGAAGAGCATTTAAAACAGCATGAAAATAGAAGTGATTGTACAACCACAATAGGATAAAGCACTTAAATATGAAATTAAATATTCCATATCACAACAATAGGGTTGTCTGGGTTTTTCAGGACCCATTTGAAACAAAGCAGTAAATTCTTTTAACACACACAGTGCTCTTACTCTATTCCTATTTGATGTGCTCAGCACATAACATTTATGCTTAGCTCTACAACAAATTCCTTCGAATCTCAACACAGATCAACCCACAATGCATATCTACAATTCTTCAAAAACTCATTGACTTGCAAATTTATGAAAATCTGTTGTTCAAAATCAACTCAGCTTACAGATGAAAATTTTAGTATCAAAATATAAGTCACATTTTAAATCTCTCCTTCAAAGCTGTTTAACAATAGCTTAGATCTGGGGCTTTTACAAAAAGAAATTATTTCATTATTTACAACTACTCTTAAATTTGATTTGATTTGTTGCTATGTGAAGATACACTAACCACTGAATATATCTTTTATATAATGTAGTGCATGGTTTCTAACTCTTACAAATGTACTCAGGTACTGAAAAGTAGAGAAGTTCTCTTGTCAATGACAGACTAATTCTGAATCCACAATTTCTATCACTGCATTTGGATGAAAATTAGCACAAAAATGTGCTACAAAACCAGACCTGCAACTAATCCAACAAGATAAACACTTCTTTAATGTTGTCATTATTGAGATTGCTAGATACACAAGGCTTAGGTTTGCATTACACTACATTTCTACATTCTACTACTACACTACATTACTACATTTCAGATGAAATAGTTCATTCCCTCAAGTGAGATGAATGGCAGTAAGACATACTGAAATATGTCCTAATTATGACTTCCTCATGTGGTGAAATAACTATTTAAGTTAGTTACAGTTTATTGTACTGGTATTTATTATACAGTTCATAGAGCAACCAACCTGACATTGGTGTAAGTTCA
Source organism: Turnix velox (assembly GCA_013400935.1). Lineage (NCBI taxonomy): Eukaryota > Metazoa > Chordata > Aves > Charadriiformes > Turnicidae > Turnix > Turnix velox. The sequence goes on from VZTY01020759.1 coordinate 265,654, forward strand.
AACAATTTTCAGTTTAATATTAAACATATCTTTAGATTTTTTAAAAGCAAATCTAATACAAATTACGTATTTCGGAAATAAATTTATTTCAATCCACTTAGCTATTGTAAAATGTCATAAACTAAACTGATGATAAAAGATAGAACAACCACATTACTCCCCTTGGGGGAGGTACGGGGGAAGAGATGCCTATATACTACATTAACACAGCAGCATTAAAAGTGACTTTTTTCCCCCTTCAACTAAAAGAAGTTCAGAAGTCTCATTACCGTTAGGAAAACTTGGTTAGTGAAGTCTAATTCTTTGTCATCAAAGCCAGTCAAGATTTGGCATTTCCTTCTCTCTGCCTCTCAGGAAAATGAGATTGCACATAAAATTAAAATGCTATCTGAAGGATTACTCCAAATTTGGAGACTACTTGCTTAGCTAGAACACTGAAGTAGAGATATTTAATTTAATCAAAAACTGAAATCTCTATGCAACCTTCAGTCTGAATATTTATTCCTTTAACAAGTTTAATATTGTTACAAAACATTTGCAGCAAGACAAAAGGAGAACTAATAGACATTTAATAGACATTGAAGTGTTTAATTTTGTATGTTATGAATACTAATTAGGTGGATTTGCCATCTTCCAGAAAACATACTGTGGATAAATAACATGGTACAATTGTTTCCCCCTTTTACATAACATACAAAGAAAAAAATGTAAATTACAATAGATTCTAGAGCTAGAAAATGCAGAATTGCATTTTAAAAGTAGTATGCATGAATACATCCATGCAATAACTGTTCTCTCCCTTAACTTTAAAGTGTGCAAAAATAAAGTGCGACAAGCAATAAAATAGAAGCTCCTCTTATTCGAGTCATGAATAAGACATTGATCACTAATGCTGTTGCATGGTGTCAAGGCTGTGGCCATTTTTGTGATGACTTGCCAACCAGATCTTGTGGCAGCTCTTTGCAAACACATGGGAATATTATTACAAATATCCTGCCGGCATCTTGCTTTCACAAATACAACCTTTCATTTCTGCTGAAAACAACATTAAAACCCAAAAATGGTCAAAAAATAGCATTCAAAGTTCAAAAAGTTTAATATATTTCTGCCCTTGAAAGTTTATACACACTTTGGTGCAATACTAGCTTTTTTTAGATAATTAAAAACCTGAATGACACTAAAAAAAATCCGTTTTAAAAGACGGAGCTTGGAAAAAAAAAACAAACCAAACACTTCTACAGTTTTTCCAACTCTTGCAGCTTTCCTCTCATTTGGTTCTGACTATCAAACTATCACATGAAAGCTAGTACTTTAAATCATAGAATCATAGAATCATAGAATAGTTTGGGTTGGATGGGACCTTAAAGATCATCGAGTTCCAACCCCCCTGCCATAGGCAGGGACACCTCTCACTAGACCAGGCTGCCCAGTGCCCTGTCCAGCCTAGTCTTGAACACCTCCAGAGATGGGGCATCCACAACCTCCCTGGGCAACCTGTTCCAGTATTTCACCACCCTCACTGTAAAGTTCCATGACATCATCCATTTCAAAGTCACAGGTACAAGAAAGATACTACTGTTTTTTAACAAGCTCTTTCTCCTTCACCCTCTCATCTGCCTACCAAAAGACTCCTCTAAAATGAAATCATCATTCAGGTTATTTAACTCAAATAACAAAGCCCTAAGACAAGTGAGAGTACAGAAGTTTTCACGTAAGTGATTTAAATGTAATTGAACTTACCAATTAGTTCTTGGCAATCCTTATGAATTATACTCTGTTCTGGTAGGTCTAAAGAGCCATCCCAGGATGCTAGGCTGTCTCCTTTCCCTAAAACATTAAGTGCAATCTGAAAAAAACCAAACAAAATAAAACTCTTTAAACATTTTAGTATCATTTTGTAGTTGCCAAATTACTGAATTTGATGAACATGAAAATCCTAAAGCTGAATCAGAACATATGCACATTAAAAGTCCTGCAGTCCCTATCTTCGGTATAGATGCCTAATAATTAAATCATCTAATTCAAAACAAATACAATTCAAATATTTGCTGTTTCTTGATGTATGTTTGCATTTACCTTCCAGACTTTGGCCCTCAGATCAGCAGGCAACTGCCTTCCTTGAATGATGTTTCTCACGGTTTCAAGATCACAGCCTCCTTCTTCTAAAGCATCAGCAAGCTCTTTTTCCCTATAATAATGATACATAATGTGAGTATTAAGAATTATACAATATTATTCAATATTTATCTATTATACAGATGTTAAGTGGAAGCAAATATCAGACAGAACTCACATATACGACAATTAGCCAATTACCAAAAATAAATATTTGCAAAATGTTATTTATTCCTTTGTGTTTCAGGCTGTTTATTCGGTTTATTATTTTCTCTTAAGTTAATGGAATGGAATTAGAAGTTTAAGGTAATTTTTGTTTTCATGAAGTGGCAATGTTGCAAAACGTATCAAAATACACAAATTTAATTGTCTTTTACAACTTAGAGATGCACATCAAATTTCCACTCAAATGCAACGCATTGAAAGCAAACATTATGCCTAAATTAGGTGACACAGTTTCTTGAAATAAAATACTACATGACCTAGAATTACAGAAAACCTATTTCAAAGATTTAGAACAGTTAGATTTTAACACCATCTTTCCCTGAAACCAGAAAAGACCTTTTAGTCAAACTCAGGCTTACTTAACTGTAAAGTTCTAGTACCATGTTGACATGTGCAGAAAAATATAATTAAAACAAATAAAAGTGTTAATAATAGTGTAGAAAGTAGCAAAATACATAAATTCATAATACAATCAAACAGCAGTGATACTTGAATTACAGTAGTAAGACAGCAATGGTTCCAAAGCATTACAAGTAAGAAAGTACACATTCAGAAATTACTTTACAGAGATTACTTTACAGTCTCTCTGACAACTTCTGTAGATTGTTTCAACAGTTCCAAGCCTTCAATACCAAGAGACTCGCATCTGATGACTTCAAGAATTTCCATTTTTATGTAGCATGGCAGTGACAAAACACCACATTCACTGGACAAACAGCAATGGCAGTGACACGTAAGTCTTTTAGGCAAAACTTCTCCCTCACTGTAGCCTCTTTGCTGTTCTACCTTTGACACATGCCTTGGGAAAAACATTTTCAATACAAGAAGGGGGTAAACAGTCAGCTGGGAGTATTATAGCCAGAGTAATACAGAGAAAGTGATTGTTCAAGTACAAAGTTGCATTCATTGTGAACAACACATCTATTTGTACGTGTGTGATAATAAATATTAAAGTGTTATCAGTACAATTCTTGATTAATTCGTATTATATACGATGCAGCCAATTTCAAAACCCATTAAAAAATAAGGTCAGTTGCTGATCTGTCTGGTTCTTTAATATACATATATCCAAAAGTAACTCCTTGATATAAAATTTCTCAGGTTCGGTCTTCTGAAAGCTAAATAGAGATTACTAATGTTCTAAATATCCCTCTTTTTGATAAATAGCTTAAAACTTTAATGATGTAAGAATACATGCATATACTTAAAAACAAGCAATAAGCAGCCTTAAGACTTCTCAAAGTATTTACAAATTTGCAAAGAATTTTCCTTGCATTGTATCAATCAGTTTCTTCATTAGTAGTTTTTGGTAGCACTTAAAATCATATTGCAAATATACAATGGGGCACAACTAACAATCTGTTTTCTTGAATTAATTTTACAAATTTGTATGAAAGAAAGTAAATTTTACAAAGAGACTGATTTGCACTTTTCTTGTATTTTTATTGCATAAAAAAAAATGCCAAAGCCCAATTATTATGGAATGACAGCCAGCATGGATGAATATCCCTTTTCTGAGACATAACTGGAGGTGGAAAACACTTGCACATTCATCATCTACCCTGTTGTCCAACTGTGCACATAACAATTAACGCTGGAAGAATTAAATACCCTATCAGTTCAGCCTGAATAAAAAGCAAGTATTTCCAGGACATCTACACAAAGAGAACTAGCACTCAGCAGAACTGCATCAACTCTGGGATGATCTAACTTGGACAGAAGCCAACAATTAACAGCAGCTGAAGAGAGCTAGATGGTCATAGATGCACTGTATATTATGTTCCTGTGTGCACTATATATGACCACAGCCAAGGGGGCAACAGCTAGCCGTTGAAGCATAGCACTCAAAATACAAGCAGTTGCTATAAATACTATCCAAGTATTAAACAAGCACATAGAAACAAATTTAAGACCTTTCCATCTGAAATGTAACGCACATGCATTGTTGCCTTAATTTCTTTCTCCTCCAAAGAATATTATTTGGAAAAAAAAAATACATTAAACAAAAGTAAAAAATCCATTTATGCAAATTACAAAAGGATATCTGGCAAAGAACATTTCACAGATCCGTGAGTACTACTTCTAACAGTTACTTGTACCTAATATTCCCAGCTTCAAAAGCCATGCATGCTTTAACAACAACATGTTATCTGTAAATGCATGCCTCCTGTTTCTTTAGCCATGAAAATCCTCAAAATCTTCCCCCTAAGCACTGCCATCTGCATTTTATACACAGTAAAGATGACAGACAAAAGTTAGTATTATTACTAGACTTCAATAAGTAAAAATCTGACATGCCCATCTCCCCACATGAGGAGATATAATGCATTACCAGATTGAGTTAAATGAAATAACAGCATAGGGAAAACTGTGTAATTCTATTTATGATTTAATTAGCTATTCCTTTCCTCCATCAATTCCCAAGACTGCCCACAGGCTAGAAGTGAAGACTTCACAAAGCTTAAGAAATAAGTATACTACTTACTAGAAAATAATTTAAGGTAAATTGCAAAGTACCATGAAAAATATTTTGATATTTAACAGAAGTCCACACCTTGGGTTTAACCTTATTTCAGTCTGCTATAAAACATTCCACCAAGCTGCTACAATCTGGATCTTTGTCTTTCATGAATTAATATCAACTAGGAAGTTTTCTGTGAGCATGTGAACAACTACTACACTTTGGAAAGAATGCAGCACTCCCCTTTATAGGCAAACTCCTCCAGACACGAACATCCCTCTTTCTGCTCTACAATGACTCCACTTCCTAGTTCTAGATGCTATTCTAAATTTTGGTTAGGCATATGAATTTCCAGCTAATAGCCAGCTATGGCTGGAAAGGTGATTTCTTACAAGATATACTGTTCTAAATGCAATGTTGCACAATACAGTTATTATAGTAAAAATACTATGTACTAAATGTCCATATGGAAATGTCTTTGAAATTCATTCCAGTCCAGCAACATACTATATTAATAAGGTTATTCAACATGATTTTTAAAAGCCAAACTGAGATGTCAGAGTAGTTAAAGAAAATAAATTTGATCAACTGTAGGTAGTTCAGCTTCACTTTTTTTCTTTTTAAAAAAAGTATTATTTATTTATGTATGACCTTAAGTAGTTAGTAATAATAACTAATAATTCTAATGAAAATACTAAGAAATTGTAGTGACGTGAACAGCAGAAAAGAGACAGTAGGAAATATTTTTAAAAACTACAAAGACCTATAGTGTTAAAAAAACTACACTCAGTCATTAGATTACAATGCATGGAATGTGTCTGCTGAAGTCATTATGTCTGCTATTTTGTTAAGGAAAGACAGGTTCCTTTGAACAGCTTTTTATAACTTAACGTGCATTTTTTGAAAAAAAGTTCTTCAAAACTTTTTAACTCTTTGATTTATGATGGGCATACTTCTAATACTAATTTACTACGTTAAAATCAGAGCAGGTACCTTCTACAGGCACCAAATTAATTATCAAAAATACATTTACCAGTACAAAACAACACCATTGCTCTTTTCCTATACATTGAATCAACTATTACATACCTGTCTATTAAAGATATTGCTTGGTGTCTAAAAGAGTGTTAAAACACACTCCCACTTAGATTATACCATTTATCAAACTGCTTTCCATATGCTTTAAAACTGATCTGATGTTGATGTAATACCTGAAAAGTTTCTTGGATTTTTTTTCCCCCACATTTTTCAAGTGACGCACTCATTGTAGCTGCTCATTATATGCTCTAGTAAGCCACCTCCACTTTCATTGTAAGAAGGATTTCTTAAACGCCTTCACAGACCATTCCCGTTTTCCCTAAATCAAAAGCAAGGCTGCTACTATTTGAACCCTTGCAGAGTGTATCATCAGTTTTTGAAACTACAATAAACTATATTTTAGTTTCTGTGGTGATCTCCTTGGACAAACAAATCTAATCTGCAAGATTTTGAATATTTCTGATACACAAAATTAGAGCATGCAAAAAAGACAGACAGATACTCTGTCTGCATTGCAATTATGAGGGCTGCTTGTACTCCTCATCCATGTTAGTGCCAAATTGGTCTAGTCTATATTTTTGTTACTGAGAAGGTAAAACTAAGCTGCATTATAAGCAAAGTACTTTACTTGAAATAGCTTATGACAGCACACACTTTATAACACACAGTAACCACACACAAGATTTGCTTAAAAGAAAACTGGGCAACTGAAGAGTGCTGATAAGCATTTCTGAATTCAATGGCTAATACAGATTTACAGTCATCATCCTTTCCTCCAAAAGCAAAGAACACAACTTTCCACCACAGGAAAGTAGCTATTTGGAAGCTTCGTCTATTTCCCTCCTACAAATATACTTTCATATAATCTAGTTACCACGGTTCCTACTTTTAATTTAGGATTCTCCTGACTACTGCAAAAAAACCTCATTGTCAGTATTAAATCAAAAGTGATGAGGAGCATTTTTTCTATAACCAAAACAAACAAAAGTCAATCCCGCACATTTACTTCAAAATAAACATTGTATCCAGAATAACACTGAATAGCCTTTATTTTTTTCCAACGGAATTTTTGAGAAAAATGTTAACTGCCTGATATTTTTACCCCTACTTTTTCCTCAAGCACGTTGATTTCACATTTAACTTCAAAGCGTATTTTGTGCCTATGCTTCCAGAAGAAATATCATGGTTCCAAGCACGAATAAGCCAGATTCTAAACACAGAAGAAAATACATATGTACTAGTTTTCTCACCCTGTTGTCTGAAACAGTTGGAGTATATTTTGGGACCCATAAGATGAATGATTCCAATGCAAAGTTATACATATGGAAATAATTCCATCTGTGGTTAGATTTAGGTAGTTATACTTAGTTTAAGTCCTAACTTTCAAAGTAAACATCTTAAAATAAAAATACTACTCAATCAAGTTGCTTGAAGCTAGAGTATTAAACAAACATAAGCAAAAAGGTTTTAGAAATTAATTTATAATCCTTACATATTTGAGAATCTGAAAAAGAAACAGGAAGTCCAAGTAATTTATTTCCTTCACAAATGAGGAGAGACAAAACTTTCTACTAGAAACATTTTAATAAACAAGGTCTGACATTTTTCTAATTTTAAAATCAAAACTGTTGACTAATTTCCTCCATTTACTGAAGAAAAAGTTCAGTCTCACCCTTTAATAGCTCTATTCAAGAAGTTTGGGTTGGTGGGTGGGGTTTTTGGTCCTTTAGTAAATTGTGTAATGTGCTGTCACAAACACTGAACAAAAATTACATGAAGAACTGAAGATACTCTAAAGAGATGACAAGAAATTAACACTACCAGTTTAATTCACAAGCCAGTTCAGTTCTAGAAACATAATTTTTTCTTTTGACTGTGTTTTTTAACACATATGAAACATTGTTGAACAGTCCTATGTACTTCAAAACTGTAGTAATTTACACCAACAACCTCATTCAAAAACGCATCTCATAGTAGTAACATACACATGCTACTAGTTCAAATATGTAGACAGCTGTTTAAATCAATGAATGAAAAAATAAGTTATTGCACTGAAACTTACTTGTAAAAAACGAAAACAAAATACAACACCACCACCAAAAGGCCACCTGAAATTTCTAAGCAAGCAAAAAATATAACTTTGTATTTTTTACAGGATTTAGCTCTAGTAACAATATGTGGTTTTGCATATTAATGAAGCATTTAAGCATAAACCTCTGAACTAGTCCCACAAAGACTTCTAGTGCATGCCTTCAAGTTTGCTTTTCTAGTAATACCCGCATATCAACTTTACTGTAGTTACATTTTTAAGCTGCCAGGCAGAATGGCAACAATGCAGGCTATGCCTTGAAATATGTCTTGAAACTATTTGGGGTTTGAGCTTAATCAGCAGTTTGCTGCTGTCTGTAAGATTATAATGTGCTTTTAACATCAAAAATGAAAGATGTTGAGGTATCTTTACAGTAGTATTTCAACATGTTTCTTATTCAGTGTCTAGAGTGACCAAATGTCAAGAGCACACTGTCAAAGTGTATATTCTTAACTTTGTAACTATATGTTCCAACAGTCAAGTCTGCATTTAGAAATAATATTTATGCCTCACTGGATCTATAGAAAGTGATTCACAAATGTTGAACTTGTAAACAAAATTTTAAAAATATAGATTAATTTTCATTTGCTAGTAAAAACTACTTTACACAAAAGCTGTATCAGTGGAATAAACCTAGACAAAAAGCAGATACTAGCTACACCCAGATGTGTGTCAATTCCAGCATGAGATCACCAAAAGGAAGAAACTTTGGACCTGCCACATAAAATAAGAACTACAGACCAATACAACAGATTGGAAATGATCATAAAAAGCAGATCTGTAAGGTAATTGTGGGAAAAGCACATACATGGAAAGGACAAAGAGCAATGCTGTGCCAGGGAATCACAGCAGGAAAAGAAATCACATGGAATGCAAAAGTGCAAAGAGAAAACCAAAGTGAAAATGTACAGGAGATGTGGAGTGCAGTAAAAAAGCAATTAAAAAGCAGCAATCTTAAGGGAATATGCATGCACAAACAGTAAAATCACATCACTGTTACCATCAAAATGATCCTACACACGCTCCAGAAATAGCCTCTATTCTTGTCCTAGAGGTTCAATGTAAAATCCATCATAAGTAACCATCATAAGTAATAGCTGCACTAGAGAACAGCAGACAGCAAATCCATTCAGAAAACAAATCTGCCACCCGCAGGTACGCAAAGACGGGGGAAGCCGAACTGAACAAAGCAACCCCAATTCTGGCAGCCACACACCCGGCAGCTCCTAGCGCCCGCTAAAGCTGTCACTTCAAACCGGAGCGACCGCTTGGCTCCCGGCTGGGCAGGGACAGAGGCTGCTCTGCCTCACACTCATTTTGACGACGGCGTTTCCTCTTTCGGGGCCGGGCAGCTGCCGAGCACGGGAGGATTATATCGGGGCTCGGCCCAGGTTTCCACCGTGCTGGGGCCTGCCGGTCCGCAGGCGGAGGAGGACGTGGGGAGCCGCCTGCGTTCCGGAGAGCTCCCTCAGCCACTCCACCTCAGAGCAACGCTTCGCGACGGCGGGGACACGGCCGCCCCCATCTGCACTCCACAAGAGAGGCGGTCTTGCTCCCAGAGCCCGAGACCGACGGGCTCCGGGGAAGCGAGCGAGGAGAAAAAGTGACGTGCGGGGGAGATTTCAGACTCCTCTCACCCACCGATCCTTCCCCTCTCTCCTTCCTCCCCCTCAGTCCAACGGAGGAAAGGAGAGCGGGGAGCGAGAGCACGGCCACCCAACCCGTAACTCACCAGATGCTTGGCGGCAGCGCCTCTTCCCCTTCCGCCATAGCTGTTGACGTGCCTCCTCGCTCGGCCGTAAAGCGCGGCCGGGCGGCGCTTTGGCGGCGATGGTTGTTCCCGACGCCCCTCCTTTTGCCGCGCGCCGGCACCCGTCCCCCACTGGCCTGGTCCCGTACTGTCGCGAAGCGAGGGACAACCGCCGCAAAGCGCGGAAGCCTGGCAGTGGTGAAGGTGGAGGCCTGCGTGAGGAGAAGAGGCGGCAGCCGGGTGGCAAGGGCGGGGCGAGAACGGGAGCAGAGCCGAAGCTGGGCGTGGTTGGGGTGGGACAGGGTGGGTTTCGGGCAGGGCGGAGCTGGTTTGTTTCGCTGCTGCTGCCGCCTCCCAATGCCTGAAGCAGCTCCGGTCACCAGCAGCGGCTCGATACTTTCCTCGGGAAGGCTTCGGGATCGATTTTCCCCTCAGAGAAGCCATTCATTCTGTGAGAAATCTGCACTGATGTTGGTTTTCGTGTTACTTCCCGTTCTCATAAAGATGGAACGCTTTGTTGTGCGTGGGTCTAATTGATGAACGGCTTCTCGCAGTCAGCGTCGTGCCAGTCTAAGCTCCGTGAGCCGCAGGTTAAAATTGTCAGATTTTCATGCAGAACCTTGTTTCCGAAGTCTAAAAATAGAATCACAGAAAAGTTAAGAGGTGGAAGGAACCTTAAAGATCACCCGGTTCCAACCTCCCTGTAATGGGCTGGAACACCTCCCACCAAACCAAGTTGCTCAACGCTCCATCCAGCCTGGCCTCGAACCTTTCCAGGGATGGGGCAGCCACAGCTCCCCTAGGCAAAGCGTTCCAGGGCCTCACCACCCTCACAGTAAAGAATTTTTTCCTGATACCTAACCTAAATCTCCCCTGGCATACGCGTTAGCATCCCTGGGCAGGCAACTCTCGATCGTGAATTCTCCTCCTTCAAGTAAGAGTTCAATAAAACGATTTTTTTTAATTTAAGCGGAACAACAGTGCCACCTTATGACAATTGGCGTCCTTACGCATTACTTGTTTCCCCCCACCTGACCCTCCTCCGCCAGCCAGCCCAGGGGCGTTCCGAGCGCGGTCTTCCCGTGCCCGGGCTCCTGCGAGAGCGACGCGCGCCCTCCCTCCTTCTCGGGAGCGGCCACTTGGCAAACTCCTTCGCGAGCAATTTTGCCTCACAGGAGAGATTTAGCGGATATTCTTAGTCAGAAAAGCTCAGATTCAGGCAATCGGTTCACCCCCTCTCCGCACGCCGGGGGTTGACAGGGTGGCACAGGGACCCAGCAGCCCTGCGGGGAGGAGGGCGTCAGTACGCACGCGCGGCCCGGGCGGGGCGGAACCAGGCGCGGGCAACGTGCGCCCGGTACCGCCCTCTCGGCGTGGCGGCGGCGGCGATCAGCGATCAGGAGCGGGGACAGCAGCAGCAGGGGTGGCATCACCGTTATTATCATGGGGGACACGCTGGAGGAGCCGTGGTGGGAGACTCCGGCTGGGGCAGGCAGCGATACAGGTACTCTGCTCCTACAGCTCCTCTCTCCTCACGCCGGGATGGAACTAGAAACAGCCTTGCTCTGAGGGCCAGCCCACCACTCCTCCTCGGTCCTCCTCTTGCCTTTTTCTTCTCTTTTTGTTTTTTTTTTTAATTTCCTCTAGCCCTTCCCCCTCCTTCCCATCCCTTTTCCGCTTTTCATTTACTTTAGGTTTTTCCTCTCTTGCTCGTTTTATTCTCTTTCTCCTGTGTCTGCTTTCCCCAGCTGGCTGCTGGTGGAGTTTTTGCTTGTAAACAGCCAGGTGAGCTCTTTTCTCTAACCCTTCAGACTCGGGAATGTCAGAGGGAGAAACAACGAACAAAAATACTATTAAGTAATGAGAGGAACCCACTCCACAAAAATAGCGAATTTTAAAATGTAGAAGTGAGGTGAGCTTGGGTGAAGAGGAAGATAACCTCTCGCTTTTGATTTCATCTGTCCCCTGCATTCATTTAGATTCTGTATTTCATTCCGAACCGTGAAATGATATTGCATGATGTGTGTTGAGTGCCGTTACCGATGTGGAGTTACTTACAGTTCTGAAAGACCTTGGAAACTGCAAACCCGTAGTTGAGAGGCTTTGGAGAGTAAAGCATCTGTGGTACTCAAAAATCATCACCTGGTGCGTTGACTGGGGTGTCTCACCTCAACCTTGACTTTTGTTTTGTAGAAGGTAAAGAGATAATCGCCTTTATCTGCAACCACTGGCCTTTGGAGTATAGGCTGATTTGTCTCTTTTCTTGATAATTCTAATATCTGCTGTTATACTTGGCTTTTTTCAGTGGGTCTTAAGGTGCTTTACAGCCTGTGTTTGCATCTGTAATGTTGAGATTTAATGTGAAATTTTGTTAGATCTAGTAAAATAAAAGTCTTTAAGACATCATAGTGCTCTAATTTCAGTGACTTTTTTTTAAACATACTTTTTGTTAGCATTACATTGGAAAGAGCTATGAGTTTCTGGGAGTTATCTGCACTTCTGTGAAGGCTCCACATTTTCTATTGTCTTGACGATGGTTACTTATTTCATATGAAAAGGTACCTGGAGAATAACTTCAGAGAGATTAGTATAAAAATTGTATGCATATAATAAAAAGGCATCACAAGGCCTGATGAGACTCTTGCGCATTCTGTTTTTATTTTCAGTCTCATATGGGTTCCTTAAGTAGTAATGATACTTTGTATCTCTGGTAAAAACTCTTCATTAGGAATTTTTTATTCAGGAGTCCTAAGTATTTTATGAGCCTGCCTGCTCATTCTGCCAGCCAGAGGTTTAATTTGACAGCTTTCTTTCAGAAATTAGGTCCAAGCAGGACTTGGATGATAAACTTTTGACATGATGGATAAAACTATTTGATTGTGAAGTGAAACTATGAGTCAGAACTCTTAATTCCATTAAACTGTGTTCCTTGAAGATGTTACTAGTAATGATTACAGATGAGTGTTGTGCAAACCATGTGCTCTGTTGCCTATATATCACCTTTGCCAACTTGTTGACAGGTTCTGTATGTGGGACCTGCTGTTAAATATTAAGTTGATACAAGCCATCAATGAAGAAGAGCATCCGTTACTTTTATTTGCTGTAGCCATTTTTTATGTACAACAGCTGTAGATTCACAGATTAATTTGTACCACATCATGGATACTGTAAAGTGCCTTAAAATCAGTTGGCATGAAATAGGAAACTGAGGTTTACAGTGTACAATGTAAGCAGCAATACAGGAAAATAATTGCCCTCTAGTGAGGACTTTTGACAGACCTGACAAAGTTTGCACCTATGAAACATCAGGTTTTGTTAACAGAAAAGTTTGCTATCCAGTTTCATTTGCTGATCTGTTTTAAAAAAGTTTCTTTGTAGAAACCCACAAATGTAGGTGCAAAGCAGAAGAAGGTTCTTTTTAAAGTATTGATCATTTGCCATCTCCTTTAAGACTAACTTTAGAAGATGTCCCGACCAATGTAACATTCTTCCTAATAACTCAGCCCTCAAAAGTGTCTTTGACTTTAGTGACCTATATTTAGGAGAGGCTACTTTAAAGAAGAATTGTATAAAAGATTGTCAGACCCACTGAAAGCAGTGAAACACTGCTGGAAAGGTAAGAAAACGCTAAGTGTGTATCCTAGTATAAGGATATATAAGTAATTTGTAAGTCACTTTTGACCACTTTATTGAGAAGCATTATTTTAAAATCTGTATTGAAGGTGGTTACTCTCACATTGAGACCTGAATGTCGTTTACAAATGTAAAAAAACCCTGCTTGAAAGGCAACAAATGTGGAGGAATTAGCCATCTATTTAACTTGTCGCATAACACAGACTAAAAAAATCTTGCCCAATAGCTTTCTCAGCATACCTGTACCTTTGAGAGATTCATGGAGAGAGAGTGGTTATTGGTTACAGATTATTGTCTGCTTATCAATGTTTTTTAATGTTATTTGTGTCTTGAACAATTTGACTGTAGGCCTTCCCTCCCCTTTTCCAGTTAATGTCACAACTGCATTCAGTCTTGAATGTGATTTTTGTATTTCATTCAGAATTATAAGAAGATAATAGCAATAGTAAGGAATTTGTTCAGTGCTTGTGAATGACAGCAATATTTTCTTCTTCTCTCCATAAACACAAAGAGCACTGCTCACAGCATTATAAATGTCCATATCTTGGCTGTAGCCAGCATGCTGCATCTCCCAAGCAGTTTGAGGGAGCAGGATCGACTTCTGTTTTTCATAAATTCTTCCAGATGCCTCCTTTTACGTTACCACTCTTTGTCTTTCATTCTCCACACTTTCTTTGCTACTCTCAATCCCCCAAGAGCCTAGTATCCCTATTTGTCTGTTTAGACCCTTAAGGAAAAACCTGTGTGGGCTTTAAAGCAAAAGATGCTATTACAGGAATAATTTATTTTGCCAGATTTTTTCTTTTCTTTTTGTAGACTGGCAATAAATGGTGTCAAATAGCATCAATTTGTAATATGTTATTTGTCACCAGAATTGGCAATTGTTCATTGTAGCACTTACAGTAGGGGTTCTGTTGCTTGACTGGGCTGGAATCTGTTGACAGACCTGTCTTTGGAGAATTTTATTGTTTGGTGCTGTTTTTTTCTCATTCATGGGTTGCCAGCCCTTCTGGTGGAACTTGCTCTCTTACACTGAAGATCTCTCTGAGAAGCATGCCAAGTTGGCACCTGATTTTTGGCATCTATGTTTCTTCACATCTATATACACTCATTCTGCAAGTTGCAGAATATGGTGGTGTGCTTCTGTGAATTTTATTCGGATCTGAGGACAGAGTCAGAACTTTCTAGTTATCTGCAGATTCAATGAATAAAATTTTAAATGGATTCTAATATGGAAGTCACTCTTTTAAGTTTTGCATTTGGACACAAGTGAGTCTTGTGGGACATAAGCTGAAATAATTTTTCAGTAGATTGATTTTTTTTCTTTTTAACCTTAATTTTTTTAAAATACACCTAGAGAGTCTGGAGTTGTTGAGGTCTCTGTTGTGGATTTGCAAAAACAGTCACATGCTTGTGCTAATGTGTTGTACCATCTCAGTAGTTAAGTTTAGCTTTTAGCTGTGAAATGAAAGGGAAAAAATCGGGTAACTGAATGTGTCAGAATCTCTCCTTGCTTCAGCAGTGATTCTGGCTATGGTACTGTGATTGTCACCAGCTTTTGCTTTATATAGGGATTAGAATTTTCTTAAAGAAACACCTATGTGAAAGGAGTTTTCCCGCAAATTATCAGTTGAGCCATTTAGACTGTTGGAATGCACTCTGTTAGGGGAAGAAGAATGAGGGAGACATTAATACCAGGGAACTGAATTGATTTTTATATTCTAAAACAGTAAGTCATGTTAGTTGGCAGTACAGGATTTCTCCTTTGCAGCGGGGAGGAGGGAGCTGTATGTGTCCTTGTAGTAACAGTATTTTGTTAGTTCAATTTTCTATTGTGAAATAGTGAGAAGTTTTCATGTCTGAGCTACTATTTGTATTTTTTTGGAAAGTTGAAAAATATTGATCTGAAGTAATTTCTAATGTTTTGTTTGGGGTTTTTTGGTTTTTTTTGTTTGTTTGTTTTATTTTTGCCTTGTTGACTGACAGGGAACTTTGAGTGAATTTAAGTAAGTGTATTTTAAAGAAGCTATGCTTAAGGACAAGCAAAAAAGTACAATTCTGGCACAGGTGATCTAGAAGTACTTGTGCTAAGTGTGTGGTTAAAAAAACCCCCAAACTTCACTAAGAATTAAGAACATAGTTACCTGTTTTACTTGAATGCAAGCAGATGAAAGAAAGGACAAAGTTGTAGAGGAACACAGGAACAAAATTACCCTTCTGTGTAAGTCACAGCTTATCATTAAGCTTGCACTGATTTTGATCAATTCCAAAATACTGTTTAAGTGAACTGACAGCTAAATACTATAGTCCAAATAAAATGGTGAAAGTTTATATAACCAACTCAGTCCTTGCATCTGTTTTTCCTGAGATAACATCTGCATAAATTTGAATGGGGGTAATTATGCTAGATAACTCATTGAGGGGAGAACTGGTCATCTTCAAATCAGACTTCTAAACATTGAAGGGAGAATTTTTCATCTTTAAGTGGTGATTTAAAAGCAACTTTTGGTGCAGGAAGGAGCTCTGCCTTTCTTTAAGTTCAATGCATTGTGAAAAGCATATTTCACCATACCTCTCTGCCTTATGTCTTTCCTACTGGACATAACATATCCATACTGAAGCAGTTCTTGACTAGACCAACTTTGGAAACAAAATGGTAACTCCTTCAAGCCATCTTCATTTGATTATCCATATATTTTTAAAACAACATTACTGTTGCTACCTGTGGAATGTGTCAGACTCAAACTTGCAGTGAAAACATATTTGTGTCTCATGTACTTCTCTTCTGCAAGGGCCAAATCCTGGAATTACACTAGGAAAATGGGAGCAGAGGTTGGTCCCCACAGACATGCAGTTACCTTTGTCTCTTAAGAATTTGGCTGTCTCTTGATGTCTTGTGATTGGTGACCTTTGAGATGGTGAGACTTCTCCCCAGTCTCAACTACTGCTGAGGTTTAGATTGCTTAAATCCGTTTTAATGTCATAGATCACAGAAAATTGTTTACCTTCTCCCACTACTTTGAAGGCAGGTTTTAGACACAGACCTTATAATGCGTAGCTTTCCAGAGTTGCTGTCTTGGAGTGGTTTGTTGAGCGGTCTCACAGAAATTTTGATGGGTACTCTGGTTGTGCTCGTTGTCTTTGGTTTGGGTATCCGACTTGGAATTGAATGATGGAACACATCAGTAATCTTGAAATAAACCAAGAAAATAAGTCACGTGTTAGGGAGGGGACTGGATTTTCTATTTATCTTGTCAATGTCTTTTCCACATCATAAAACTATACACATTGTGCTTAGAACTGTTTGTCTGAACTTCCTTTCCCTCTACAGTAAAGAGAGTTTAACTATGTATTGAACTTATCTACTTGACTCATGAGAATCAAAGAATCTGAATTGATTGAAATCCAGAGTAGAGACACATGTTTTCTGTCCTCAGTAGTGCAGTAGCCCTAGGGACTTGGTGACACAGTACAGCAGCTCTGATTTGTGTGACTCCTCTGGTTGAATAATTGGAGAACTTCCACATGCAGAAGGAAGTCTTGATTCAGTCCAGAGTAGCATGGACTACCTAGCTCATACTTTACTATGAGAGATTGTTCTTTGGAAGTGATCACAGCATACAGAAATTGAATGTGTTTGTAAGAGGCAACTCTCCCTCCAAAATTCATTGCAGTCATGTTTAATTTCAAACAAGTAAGCAGATAAAAAAAAAAAAAAAAGAAGTATGAAAACCTGTACAGGCAACAGGATTGTTTGAAAGGTACCATATCTGAAAACAGAGTTAAAGATGCACCACTACCCATCAGAAAATGTTTTTACATCACAAGCCTTTTTATAAACCTTTTTATAGTTGACCAGTAGAGTAAATGTTCACTGTGGGTATTTAAAAGCTATGAAGTGGAAAACATGTTCAAATGAGGATAATAAGAAACAGCATAGAAAATCTGATTAATTAAATATTAATAAGAATGGGATAGATCAAAACCAATTTTGAGGAACACCATACTACTAGACTGACTGGAATAAGTATGTCTTTCTAAAAAATGTGTTAGAATTCAAAAGGCTGTGATCCTAAACATATTCATGAATGGCATGGGAGGACAACTGGGAATGATGCCATCTGATATGACATAAAAGGGAGGTTATCAGAAGGAAGAGCTGAGCATAATTCATGGTATTGAGTAACAAAGTGATGAAAATATGTGTCAATTCAGTGATAACAAAAAATAGTACTTGTAGGGGAACCTTGTTCACACGCAGTAGTAAATATCTCATCTCTTGTCACTCGGAACACAGATCTTGGAGTCCTAGTAAATGGTCCTCATTGATCACCAACTGGCAATTGTTGAACAAGCAAGTTGGGATTGTTCATAACAGGCAGGATAGGAATTATTCAGAAATGAAGAAAACAAACTTTTAATTTGTTTTTTTTTTTTAGTTTGTAATAGTCAATGTTCTGTAGAGTTGAGTCCAAACAGCTCAGACAAGAGTATGACATGACATAGAAATGTAGAAAAAGATGGCAAGGATGATGAGTTATGGAATAGCTTCTTGCATGGAGAGTAACAACATACATGGTACTTCTTCAAATCTGGAGAGATGCCTTTTCAGATTGTGCAGAGAAAAAACCATTGTAGGAAATTGTGAATAGAGTAATTCTTTCTAACATACTTGAGAGAGCCTTCATTGAAGGTTAGTTAAAGATAAGAACTATTTTGGCTTATCAGTAGCATAGGAAACTCATTGGGTTGGGTAGTTTTTGAAGTGATGACATAAATTGCTTTGGAGAGAGTTTAGTCTGATTCATGGCATCTATCAAGGATTGTTGAACACAGATGGGATGTAGATTTTAGCTGTGGATGAGCCCTGCTAGAGGCTGGGTGTGTTGTTTTATTTGCTTGGTACTTAATATTTCTTTAATAAGCATTTTATTGCCAGTCAGTACCAAAGATGAGCTATTTTGATGGTGGATCTAAATGTGTGTAGCTGCTTTCATGTTTATATTTTCAAAATCAGAAAGATTCCATTTTTGGCTTTTTTTTTTTATAATATGTGGAGGAAGGATGGAGTTTGGCTTAGAAAGTGAGAAGGGAAAAGGAAATGGGTTTTTCTTTGCTCTAAATTCCTTGAATGTTTTACCTCTAGATGGCAGAAGAGATTTTCTTTTGTACTGCATCCCAGTATTTTCACTAGACTTATTACATGCTGAATTTAAAAAAATCAGCATGCATTGTTATAGTACACTTGAATTTTAGCACTCAGATTGTTAGTATGCATGGAGGAATAAAACCCCACAACCAATCAACCAAAATGACCCCCAAACCAAAAAGCATTTTGATTCAGTTACCAAAGATCCTGTTTTAAGAAAGAAGGAGTTGATGTTAGAGGGGATAACTGTCCTACCGCTGTATGACTCAGTACTTTTGGAGCAGTTTACCTTCTGACCATGTGGGGTGGCCTGGTAGATGAGGCACAATATTGAGAGTAGAAAATTTGGGTGAGTTATTCCTAGCATTGCTACTCTCAAATGTAAATTTAGAGAGTATGTAAAATGTATCTCGGTTTCCTAACTATAAAAATGCATTACATTAGCCATCATTTGCTAAGTATATTGAGATGAATAGATAAAAGTATTTATGCAAAGACTTGCATGCTGAGGTGTGATAATATCTCTAAGAAGGAGTTTTGGGGTTTTGAGTTGGGTTAGGGTTTTTTTTGTTCACTTTTTTTTTCTTTTGAAGGCTGTTGATTTTTGAAAGTTTTTTGTGGCATGGTTTTGATTCTGCTGTTTAAGTGTTCCAGTTCAGACTTCACATTGGGTATGAAGTGCTTGGAGAATTCTGTGTGTAGTTGATTGAACAGCAGTGTTAGATTCATAGAACCTGTAAAACTATAGGCTTACAAGTACCTTCTTGGAACACTAACTGGCTCTGTCTTTTAAATCCATGGGAAATTCAGTGTGGTAACACGCCTGTGCTCTTGCCTATATTTGTGCTGACTTTAGATCACTAAAGCCATTTGCAATATGGCCTTCTGAGCCTTTAGATTTCATTTCAAGTGAAAATTGTTTTGGTGATTATAAATTATGTTCTTTCTATTTTGCAGTTCTGAATGATGGTATTGAATACATCTAAATTAATTTCACTTAGTTCTGGGAGTTGTCAGGATTTGCTCCACTTAGTGTTTAAATTTTCTCTCTGATTTGTATTACATTTCAAGCATGTAAGCATATGTTGCCTGTGGCATACTTGTGTGTTGGGATGTTAATTTTTTCTGAAAAGAGAACCTCCTCTATATAGGTTTTGGCGGGCTTATTTCATTTGTTTTTTAACTCCTATCTATGTGTAGGAAGACTGTGTGCATATCAAGGATCTCTTCAAATTTTTCCACTTTCTACTAATGCTTTCTTCTTCCAGGTGAACAGTTTTTGGTCTCTCCCATTCTTATTTTTGACAGTCACTTGTGTTCTGAATTTCATGGCTCTTTGTTCATCATTACTGTTTAGTTATGGGTCTTTGAGTATCCATCTGTAGGCCAATTTAATTTGTTCCCTTTCCAACTAATAGAAGAGTTACCTTTGTCTCTCAAAAACCAAGCTGAGCTAGCTTGCTATTTCTGGAGTGCTCTCAGAACATCCTTGGAAACAGTGTTACCTTGGAGCCACCTATCTGAATAGTTGTGGGCTTTTCCTTTAATTAATTTGTCCAAAGACAGTTAAATAAATGTAAGCAAAGAGAGACAAAAGACAATGAACCCCAAAGACATTAAAGTAGCTACATTTTTGAAATGAGAAGTTTGTGATATACCTGTAATATTAGTTGTATTAGCATCATATTGTTTTAAGGTGTTGGACTCAGAAAATACCATAGTTTTTGTCAGTGGTGCTTTGGTTTGTAAAAACAAGCAGCTAAAGCTCATTTTCAAGCAATAATCTAAGAATCATGAAAGCTACATATCTGTAAGGTTCTTTTAAACTTCTTCAGTGTCTGTGCTTGTTATTTGCTAATGAATGACAGCGGGTAGATACTTCAGGGACTGGGACTAACTCTAGGGGTGACAACTATGGATTTTTAACATTAGTCTTGAAACTGGCCCTTCTTAATTTCAGGAAGTCAGCTGTAAAAGCGTGCTCAGAACTATTGGGATATATATTCTATACACACTTTGAGGTTTTTTTCCCATTGCACAGAGATAACTTGGCTCTTACTTATACGAGTCATCATCTATTTTACCACTGTACAATACTTGCCTTCAGGGGAATGGGCTAAAGTAAGTTCATGTGCATATGGTCAAGAAGAGAAAATACATCTGTTTCTTTGCCATTCAAGCAGTTCTGCTGCCTTTGCTCCTGATATTTTAAAAATTTTCTCTGGACTGGAAGTATGATGCATGCTTTGCTCCCCCTTTAATTGCAGTCATTTGAATAGGTGGGAGCATGTAGTGCTTGTGCTGTGAAAGTTTTCTTATTTACCTTTCTGCAGTCATTATAGAACTTGATCTAGGAGAAAACTTCAGATAAGAGTATTTTTCACTGCTTAAAATTTAAGAAATTCGAGCAACACAGTGTAATTTTTGACCTCAGTGAAAGTGGCCACAGAATGTTGCTGAAGATACAGAAGTCCATGTATCTGCATATGCCTCTTGGCAGACATTCCTGGATGTCTGAATGAGGTCAGAATACAAGCCAGGTCTGCAAGTGAAAATGAGCCAAGATTAAGTGATAAACCTGAGTATTTCCTTTACTCTCCAAACAAGACAGCTTTGGCTAAAATTTCCAGTTAGGCTTCCTTGACTGTACAGGACATTCAGATACTTCCTTTTCTTTCACTAGGTCCCAACATCTGTCTTAAACAAATCCAGAGGGAGAATTCTCAGTTGTGCCACATTTCCTTTCATGCAGCTTACTTGTGCATGTGACTCTATTCAGGAGCAGTATGTCCAAATAATCCTTAAACTTACTAATGCTGGTAAGACCTTAGCCAGGGTATTGTCTGGCTTGGGACACTGAATTATCACACCATTATAAACAGCTCTGCAGAACAAAATGTATTACAGCTGTTAGTACATTAAACTATTAAGTGGAAGAGCCAGTGGCTTTGTTTGATCTGGAGAAAACAAAACTGAAGAAAGACATGATAATAGCTTCTATGATGTGAAGTCTGTTGCAGAGAGAGTAGTTTTTGAAGTCCAGTGAAGGGATAGGAAAACAAATACTGGATTGTAATTTCAGTAAAGGAAATTCAATTTATAAATTGGTAAGATTCTTAATGGCAAGGCTGTTTTAGCACTTTTTTAGGGTCCTGGGTTAACTGTGAAATAGTCATTGTAGAAGTTTTTTAGAACAGGATGAAAGAGACGTTTGTCTGGAAGGATTTAAGTCAAGCTGTAGTGAGAGAATAGGCTGGAAAATGTACTGTTTTCTGCTGTTTTCTGTGATTGTTACTCATTTATTTGACCTGTTATAGCACTCTTGATTCAAATAATATGACCTGTTTGACAGAAAAGTCTATATTTAATATTAGAAATAATTTTCTTATATGTGACACTGTTTGCATTCATGTACCCCAGTGTGCCAGTGGTTGTATTTCGTGAGTATCAAGTTTAAATCTACTTCCTAGTGGTGGGGGAAAAGAAACACAGAAAGGCAGAGTTGGAGGCAGATGTTGTATTCCTAGTAGCTAAAATTCTGTGCCTGGATTTCTTGGGACGTGTCTTCACTGGGAAATAGATTAATCTTTTAANTATCAAGTTTAAATCTACTTCCTAGTGGTGGGGGAAAAGAAACACAGAAAGGCAGAGTTGGAGGCAGAAGTTGTATTCCTAGTAGCTAAAATTCTGTTATGTGCCTGGATTTCTTGGGACATGTCTTCACTGGGAAATAGATTAATCTTTTAAATGTAAGATAAAACCTATATAGACAGATATTTACAAGATGCAGAGAAAGGTAAGAATATGTTGTGAGTCAGCTCCATTAGGATAAGGATTTACTTTGCATTGATTTATCGATATCTCAGTGCAGCTGGCTGTTCTCTGAAATGAGCAGTTGCTTGTTGTTCTCTTCCCTTTGCCCCTTGAAACAAGGAGGGATCTCAATTATCTTGTTAATGCATTATTATAGAATTGCCTTTTTAGATTGCTGAATACACTGCATTATTAACTCTGTCCAGGAGAGGGTAGTGCTGACATTTAAATGTTTCTCCTGGTGCTTAACTGTCGGTATTTTTGTAGAATGTGTTATTTTACAAACCTGTGTGAGACTGTCTATTAATTTGATTTAAAGCTCTGCTTCCCTTTTGCTGAGTAAGGTTTCTTGGTAGTGATTCTTGCACTGTACAGTTTCTAGGCAGGTAAGGATATATGTGTTTGGGTATTTCCAAGTATGTTGTTGTTAAAAATGTGTGGACTGTGTTCATACCTGCACACACCTTTTAACAGGAAAATGTCATCAGTATGAATATTGTTAGTTCAAAAACTTTGAATGTATGTTTTCCACGTTAGTTAATGCACATGTTGAACAAGCATACAGGTTGGGCTCAAATGTTTTCTTTGTGGAGGAGGAAAAAACCAAACCCCTCTGATGCTTACTGGCTTTTTTCTGTCACAGCAAGCTGTTTTCTTCTGTGAAATTCACACTTTTAAGTGCCATAATTTGAGTTCTATTTTAGACACACATGCATATATATGTGCATATATATATGTATTTTATATGCATATACTCAAAATATTTAAAAACAAGCCCTCTGCCTGTTGTCCAGCTAAGACTGATGTTTCTACAGGATAAAATCTGACCTATGATAGCTTGTGTGTGAGACAATAAGGGTTAAGAAATTTCAGATTTTAATCATGATTGGATCTGCTTTGTGATGATCTTGCACAAGTCAATTAATTCCTCTCCTAGAAGAGAAATAACTTCTTATTGCTACCCCAGAATGATGTTAATGGCATTTGTCAATATTTCTTGTACATTTGGAGTGCTTTGTAAAGTATTTGCGTGCTAGATTGTATCTCTTCCAACAACAGTAATAGCATCTAGGTTAATGAGACTGGGGTTTTGGGTATGATTCCAGTGTAAAGTGTTCATCCTGAGTGTCAGAAGGATGGAGCCAGGCTCTTTTCAGTGACATGCGATGATAGGACAAGGGGCAAACTGGAACACAGGAGGTTCCACAGAAGTATAAGAAAAAATTTTTTTCATGGTGAGGGTGATGGAACACTGGAATAGGCTGCCCAGAGATGTTGTGGAGACTCCTCCTTTATAGACAGTCAAAGCCCACCTGGATGCGTTCATGTATGACCTGATCTAGGTGCTCCTGCTCTGGCAGAGGGATTGGACTAGATGATCCTTTGAGGTCCCTTCCAATCCCTAATATTCCGTGATTCTGTGATCCTTTTTGCTTTCCCCTTCAGTTATGTTGATGTGACTCTCTTATAGAGCTGTGCTGTTTAAATAGATCCTATTTTCTAATAAAGAATTGTGGAGTGTGGTGGTGTGTTTTGTCTTCTTTGTTGGTTGTTGATTTTTAAAAAATCCAAGTTAGTTTCTAAACCTGTTTCACCTTCTTGAATAGTGTTTACAGCATAACTGAAAAGGCAGTGTTAAATGTGATAGGAGTAAAAAAGGGAGCTTCTTTTGCTCATCACTTTATGAAGATCCTATAATGCCAGGCCACTGCTTGACAAGTGAAGTGTCATTGATTAAGACAGGTCTTTCCTCTTGTATTGAAAATCTGTTTCCCAAGAGTAATTTGCTAGAGAAGAATCATGGTCAGTTAGCAGCTCTGATAGTTGTGGCTTTCTGGGTTCCCACTGTAAGTAGGTCATTGTGTGATGTATTAGTGTAGAGAATTCAGTGACATCTTGGGGCCACTGACTGCAGGTTTATGAAAACACGTCATGCTGCTTAAATTTTTAAGGCTGATCTCTTCTGGGAGGCAATTTCCCACTTATAGTACTCGGTGTTAATTTTAAAATGCTTTTATACATGAGTTTATGTTGTACTCAATGTACAATATCTTTTTCTCTTCTGTTTCTTGGTAACATAATGTTTTGGTAGTCTTTGCTTAAGCCTGGAGATTAGGCAGTTGTCAGTTTT
Source organism: Turnix velox (assembly GCA_013400935.1). NCBI lineage: Eukaryota > Metazoa > Chordata > Aves > Charadriiformes > Turnicidae > Turnix > Turnix velox. The sequence goes on from VZTY01020759.1 coordinate 290,058, forward strand.
TGTTTTGCCTCTTTTAATATCTGTTTCCTAGGGACAAAGTCATCCTGCAGATGGTTACTCCATTTACATCGCCTAACCCTGCAGCATCCATTCAATCGTACTTAAAAAGAGGGTTGTACAAATCTGATTATTTTTTCCCAGTGTAGTGAGAAAGCCTTGCATGAAATGTTTACATACTGGGTGTTTTTTCCTCATCACAGCCTTACACTCTCAGAATACCATTATTCTTAATTTTTCATTTCTTCCTTTTCCCTCCCTCCCCTTAATCATCCTCCCTGTAAGGACAAAAAAATAAAAGTATTTATTCTGAAACATTTAATCACATAAAAAAAAGGACTTAAAAGTGCTGACCACCAGATTGTTAGTGCTGTTCTTGCTTGTGTTCCTTTGCTTGCTCACTGAAATAAAACTGAAAAGATAAAGGAAAGTGAGGGTAACTTCTGCCACTTTTTATCAGTTAATTCTCCCTTTCATTTCCTGAAAACATAAATTAATATCCCGAGGAGAGGGTAGATTTTTGGACTTCAGAGGAGAAGCATGCTGAAAGCTTTGGGAAAGTGAATTGATATTACCTGCTGAAAACTGCATTTATGCTGTCTTTCATATATCCCCCTGATATATGCTACTTACTTTGTGCTGACATTTGCCTTTATTATTTAATTGAATTATTACTTATCTGTCAGATTTTAGGATTTGGGGCAAATGCTGAAAGCAAAAGTGTCTGAGTGTCCAGCTTAATAGCAATACTTACCATTTATGGAAAGCTTGAAATTTCTGGAAAACTGTTGCTTGGTCAAATTTTAATATGACTGTGCTTGGTTTTTTTTCAGAGTGTTTAAATCTATTTGCAGTTAACTTATTTTCTGCCTATTCTGCAGCTGTCTCTTTGTTTGCCAATGAAATAGGTGAATATCCCCACTCAGCAAAATACAACTGAAATATGCAGTGCTGATCTGAAAAACTTGCGTTTAATTTGTAAATAGGTAATTTGGTGCTTATTAATAAACTATACTTTCTATTTGTTATTTTGTCATTAAGCTAGAGCTAACTTATTTTTGTTCAAACAATTAAGTAAGTTTCAGCTCTTGCCAAAAACATCCAGGTGCCTGTTTTCTCTGTGTGCTTTGCAGTAGATCTTGGGAATTTGAACAGGTTGAACAAACCTTATTTTGAAACCTTATTTTTAGACAAATAAAACACTTGTTTTTTTAATCTGTTGCAATGAATGACTAAAATTTCATTGTGAAGTCAGTTAAGATCTACTTGTAGATTCTTTCATCAGCAATGAAATATAAGCATCCCTAAATCAAGGTGTGTTTTTCAGGAAGATGTAGCAAATTCATTTCCAGGTTTCTTATTGCTTCTCATTTTGAAGTTAATTGTCAGGAGTGGCTCCTTTCTTGATCTTTTGCTAATTGAACAGCTACTGGTAAGTAACTGGTAAGTCATCACAGAAGTACTGTCCTCTTTAATAATTACAGTTATCAGCACTATGAATTCTCAACTAGGTTTTTTATTCACAGTAGCTTGTGAATTGCCCAAAGGACTAAGTGTGTGTATTGTTGTGTCCTGATACATGCTTTTATTTAAAAGATGTTGTAGGTGATTAATGGTCATGACATTTCTGTGTATTGTGGAACACAGGTATGACATGAAATACTTTTTTTTTCTACATGACTGTCCAATGGAAGAAAACATTAGTGCTTCTGGAGGACAGGTGTGAATCCTTTAATATTTGGAAACTGGTGTCTGTTAGTAAGCTGGCAAGGGTATTCTTCAGACACAGTTATTAAATACCATATGCAGGAGATATGGTATTACAGCAGAAGTGCAGAGAGTGTGTTTTGAATGGGCTGGTTTTAGTTTTGAATGAGCCCTGTAGTTAAGAAATTGTAACCTGAGTGGATCTGAGTAACTTGTTCACTTAATTAGCACACTCTAAAATTATGATGCTTTTGACTTGCCTGAGTACTGATTGCTGTCTTGACCAGTAACTTTTGCTGAGGTTGATGGCTGTGTTTGCTTTGCAGAATGAGACTGTGTGCTTGTTCTGAATCAGATCTTATTCAGATCACACTTTTGGAGTTAGTGGAGATAAACTGAGACAAAACAAGTGAGAGGGACCTCTTACGAAACCAAGTATCTTCAGGAGATGTATCTGCATAGCATTAAGCTAGGCTTGTGCAGGCCCATGTTTTTTCTTTTTAAAATTGCCACTGCTCAGGTGTAATGCATTTGTTATATCTATTTCAATCACGTATCTTGTCAGTATTTTTCCTTCTCATCGTTATTTTACTAAGAAAAGCATGTATGGGTGGTTTGCTTTGCTTCTTAACTGAAACTGTTCTGTCTAAAATCAATTACTACCTACGTTTATAATAGGTTAGATTCCTGTCCACCAAAAAGGATTCAAATGATAAAAGTTCCCTTGTTACATGAAATCGCAGGCCAAAGTCCTTTGCTGAATTAATTGGTAAATTATGCTGCCGAAATGTTGAGGGTTTTTTTTTAATCTAAAATAAACAGAATATGGATAGAAGTTTAATGAATAGGGACCTTGTACTTACTTGCAGACTTCCTTGTTGATTTGGAGTTTTAAAAAAAATATTTCCCTCCTTCCAATAGCATAAGATATTCTGCATGAATTTAATTTCTTAGAGTAAGAGATAGCTTTTCCTGTTTACATTTGCCGTTTTCAGCTTTTGTAAGTGCATTTCACATCTCTTGTGATGATTTATGTTCTGTGTTAAGTTACAATTGATATTTTCTGAGAGGTTAGGATTGACTGCTTGGCACATGCTGGAATTGCTTATGTTTCTGTCCTTTTCATAGACACTAGTACTATATCCATCATTGAAATACCTCATCCTCTTTTCCTATTCTGTATGGTACTCCTATTTACTATGGTTTTAGAGGCAAACATATCAGAAGAGTTGGTTTAGTACAACTTGTTTATGCATCTGTCAAGCCAATAATATGAAAAAGATAAAGATGTGCCATAGTTTGCTAATCTTGTTTCTTCTTTGATGTACTTGTATACTGCATATTGAATTGACGGCTGGGACCATAAAAGATATTTGAATATTATATGTGAAGCCATTCTTCTGAGTTAAAATTTAGGCATATAAGTGTTGCTGTTTACTGTTTTACAGTGTAATTAACCCACAGCAGATTTTCTATTGTATTGGGAGAAATTGCTTGCTTTGTTTGGGGTGCATGTTTTTTGTGGTCTCGGTTCACTTAAGCAAATAGTTTAAAAAGAGTTTCAACCAAACAGTGAAGAAAAAAAAAAAAAAAAAGATGGGGATGTGTGGCTGTGCTCTGGAATATATCAAATACACAAAATAAATTTGTAATGAGATACAATATGTAAAATTCTGTACTTCTGTGTGATACATTGATAATTATCTGACATCAGAGGGCTAAGAGGAGTTCAGACATAGCAGGGAAGATAATGAATTAAGTTTTATCTGAAGTTAGCAGGCAATATTATGGCTTAATTCAAATTCTGCCATACATGCAAAAAAAATACAAACCACACATAACAAACAAAAATATTCTGCAAGCAATGATGAAAACAATCAATTATTTACTGTTTTTGTAATGTTAAAATATTTTATCAAGGCAAGTTGCAGTCAAAAGTAATGTGAGTTATTTTGAAAATGGAAATACATAAAGATGCATTTATACAAGTGCAAGACTAAATATTATACATAACTGTATTTCAATGAGAAGGTATACAGTAAGTGCACACTTGATAACACTAAGCAGGCAAAACTTAAAGTTAGTTCCATATACTGTTGTATAGTTCATGCACACATCTCTCCCAAAGTAAAGGGGCTGTTCCAAATAATTCTTGCTGGGATGAAAAACAGGATGGGTTGCTGGTAAGGATGTCAGCATGGATGGGGGTCAGTTATAGACATTACTTACTGTAATTTGTGATTGCCGTGGGAGAGGAGTGGCTGTTGGTGTGATAGTAATACTGCTGGTGATTTTATTGGTGGGCTTACTGGGTAGGCCATTAGCTAGTGCTGGAGTTCTATTGTCTTGCACTGGATTACAAGAGCTGATGGGCTTGGAATTGGTGAGAGCTTGGACGTAAGGACTTCCTAAGTGGATGTGGATTTTATTATCCTCAGTAGTTATTACACTTGATCCCGTACTGTTAGATCTCTGAAACTGCCATGAGGACTGCCTGTCTGGGGATACTCTCAAAACAGTGTGCTTGGTTCCCATTTCCAGAGGCTCTGTGGAGATTATTTGTTCCTGAGAACTTGAACCTGGTAAAGCCAAAGGGGACATTGTTCTTTCAGGAGTTAAAGAGCCACATGATTCAGGAGTTTGAGATCTTGAAAAAGTAGCCATATTAATAGGAGAAATTACTTGCTCTGGGCTCATGTAACCTTCTGCTGGTTTTGATTTTACAGTTGTTAAGGAGGCATTTTGAATAATGGTTATTCTTTGCTTAGGAGTTCCACAGTTGGGTATAACTGCCGTGCTTTTATAGGAATGAGGACTTTCAGTGGTAGGACTAGTTATTTCAAGTGTTGCTGTATTGTGTCCATGATCTGGAGTTACTTTTATGTGAAGAGGTTGGCCAGGTGTATGGCTTAGCACTAGGTCTCCAGTCTGTGGACAGTTTCCATTTTGCTTTGTATGAATCTTTCCATTTTGAGGATGACTGTCTTTAGACTTCATCCAAGGGATCCATAATTTTTTGTTCACAGCATTTGCAATGGATGGACTGCTTCTGAAAGACACAGTTTGTTCCTCTTCTTTGTCCTCATTATCACTGTCTTCATACAGCTGCCCATTAATGACTGTGCGGTCTAAAGGCATGAGGGTTTTGTAATCAGGTGGTTCATTGTCTGCTGGATCTGTCTGGACTTCTTTAGAAAAAACTTGCAAATCAGAAATTCTTCTTCCATTGAGACTGGACCTGAAGTTCTTGCTGAAGTGTCTGTATCTCTCCAGTTCCTTTGTGAGGCTTTCCATTTCTCTTGTTAACTCTCTGTTCTTGTTTTCTTGGTGGAGGAGCTTCTTCTGTAAGACTGTGTGATCACCTCGGAGGTGACAGATTATGTCTTCTGTTGCCATGTATTCATGTATTTTCTCTTTCAGAACATCTACTTCTCTGGAAAGATGACTTGATTTAGCTTCCTCTTCTTTGAGCTTCTTAAAAAGGCGCTGCTCTTGATTGGACTCTGCCTTTTCTGTTAATTTATACCTAGCCACTTCCATTTTCACAGCCTCCAGCTCCTCTGATAGGAGCTTGGCTCTGTCCCGTTCACTGATATATTTTCGTTCCAGAGACTCAAATTCATCTTCGGTTTTCATTAGATCATCTTCTATAGCTTTCATTCCTTTCAGCTTCTGCTTTAGCCTTTCAACTTCTTGAGAAAGCTCTTTGATTTTGTTGTTCTCCTGCTGCAAGCAGGTGCTGGATTTAGTACTCTCCTTAGGTCTGTTTTTAAGAAATTCTTTTTCAATGGCTTCTAGTGACTGAAGTCTTTTTTTTAGAATATTCACTTTGGAAACAAGATCACTTCCTTTCTCCTCTTCTGCTTTGAGTTTGTTTTTCAGTTCATCTCTTTCTTTTGTAACACTGGACACTTTTTCCTCTGCTTCAGATTTTGATTTCAGTGCCTTTTTACTTTCCTCAATTAGTTTTTCTGTAACTGATATCACTTTGTTTTGTTCCACCTGAAGCTGAGATGTTGCAGCTTGTAGCTTTTCTTCTGTTTGTTTTATTTTTTCACCCATTGTTTTTCTTTCATCCACAAGCATCACTGTAAGACTCTTCAGCTTTGTTAAATCTTCTTTAAGTGTGAACTCAGTCTTTTCTAACTTACTTTCAATTGCTTCAAGCTCACCAATTCTAGCTTTTAATCCGTCCAACTCATAGGACAACTGCTTTGTTAACATTTTTTCTCTTTCTAAGTTGCATTTCAGAGAGTAACATTCCTGTTTGCTCTTGCCGAAGGCATCTTCTAATTTTTCCAGCTCCATAATTCTTTTGTTAAGTTTGTCTACTTCCCCTTTAAGGTTCTTGCTCTGCGAGGCTTCCTTTTCTAACTTTCTATTAAGTTCTCTGCACTGATCTTCCATTTTAATGAGCTCTTCGTCTTTTCCTTCCATTTCCAGCAGTCGTTTCCTTAGTTCTTCTACTTCAGTCATAAGTGTGGAGTTCCCACACTCTCCCTTATTAATCTTATCCCTTAGGTCTTGTAGTTCCTCTTCTGCTTTGCGTAAAGATTTATTGGTCTCTTCCAGCTCATCAATTTGTCGGCTGAGAGCAGTTAATTTTAAACGGAGCTGGCGATTCTGACTGTCTTCATTGGTTAGTTTAGCCATCATTGCTTCTTGGTCTTGGGAAATGTTACTGCTCTGGACTTGAAGTTCAGCCTCCAGCCTGCTGGCTCTCTGTTGTTCTTTCTGAGCTCTTGCTTCAGCCAGAGTCAGTTTCTCATGTGCTTCTTCTGCAGAACTGGTTAATTCTTGAATTTTTTTACTTTGTTGATTCAATTGCTCAGTGAGTCTTTGCTGTTCATCCACCACCATTAAAGCAAAGGACTTCAGTTTGGTCAACTCTTCTTTCAGATTAGCTATTTTCGTATTACTTTCTTGCTCTCTTTTAGCCTGATACGCTGTTTCTTGTTCAAGGAGCTTTTTCAGTCTGTGGGAGAAAATATTATTATATTGTGTAGTCAATTTAAAAGGCATTGAAAAACACATCTGAAATGACATTTCTGCTAGGCAGGTATAAACATTCACCTGTACTTGTGACTACAAGGAAACTGGTCATTGCAATGTCCTAGAACAGGACTTACTTTATATTCAGAAGTTCTTTTGCAATGAGTGCTTTACTATCATAATTTAAACTTATGTAATTGTGGATCTCTTTTAAATTTTCAGGTTTTGGCAGGTATGAGCACAACTCAACTGTTATTCTGCAGTTGAACAGCACTGGTTTGGCTGTTTGCTGAGGCTAGCTATGTACTTGCAGGTCTTCTTTTTAGGAAAAGTGATTGTGATAGGTATTGAGAAATGAAATCAATGCAGACCTCAAGGGAAGTTATAATTTACAGCATCATAAGTTATCTACATTTAAGTTACTTATAAACCATCCTGATGTTTTATGATTAAACTTTATGGATGTTAAAGTGCATGAAGGAAATGTAGCCACACTAGGTCATTAGACTGGCTGCCTAATGCCAATTTCTAATTTTGCACATTAGTGCAAAACTAAATAGGAGGACAGTCCTTGGTGAAAGTGCAAATTTTATGACCTTGTATCATAAATCAAAAATCTGTCAGCAGATAAGCAGGTTGTGCCTTTTGAATATAAGAAAGTCCAAGTCTTATACCCAAAACTTGCAGATATGCCTAAATGCAACCCTGCGTCTACATGATCATTGAAGGCTTTAATAATGGTTTTCCAAAATTAGTTTTACAAGTTAGTGTTAGTTCTCAGTCTTTACCAAGAGACAACACACTTAATTTGGTAAATACTTAAAATAAGGTTGTTCATTTGTTTATGTGAGACCCTAAGAAATCTCCAGATAGCTCAAATAATTTATTTCTTTTGTAGACTTTTATTTGTCAGGGAATTGTTTGTGGTGTTGGTCTGAGGTATTACTGGTTTGGCCAGCACATTTGCCTTCTTTCAATTAGATTTTTGCCACAGATAACCTATGACTATATCCTGGTATTAAAGAAGAATCTCAAAATTCTAGATTGAAATAAAAAAAAAAGAGAATTTTTGTTTTACTGCTCATACTTATGGTAGATATCCAGTTGTGTAAATCGTGCAAGGGAGATGAATTACATATCAGAACTTGCATAACAAGACTGCTTCAGTGCTCATTAGCTGAGACCCTTGGTTTGTTTGTTTTTTTTTAGTTTCCCCCCTGCACCTCTCTGAAATGTAACAGTGACTATAAATGTTGCTGCTGACATGTGAGATTCCTTCTCCACATTTGGTTTTGGTCACTACATAGATGCCCTTGACCATGTGGTGATTCTTTATAGCTTCCCACTGACAAATTCCTGTTGCTGCTGTCCCTTGAGTTCAGGAGGAGCTTAGATAACAGCCTCCTTTGTACAGGTCTTTATTAGCTGTTAATGGACTTGAGGCATCTATTTCTATGTATTTAATAGGCTGATTCAGCAACATCCCCCTTTGCAGTATTGTGGTTTTCCTGCATGGAGAAGTGAAGTCCCTAGCATTCTGTGACTATCAGATTTGTCTGATTAGTGATGATTATAGTGTAGAAGTCTGAGTATGAAACATCTTACACTACCTTCACCATCCCTACTCTTTTTATTCCATTACACAAGTTGCATTGTATTGAATGTAATCAAATGCTTTGTATGAAAAGATGACAGAATGCAAAGTAGCAACAAAACAGAGATGACACACAAAACTGAAAGCAGCCCCAAATTCTTTATGACATCGATTAGTGTAATGGGGAAAACAGACATGAAAAGTTTTAAGTGGAGAGGGAGAGATTTCTGAAACGAGCTTGAAAGAATGCTACTGTTTGACAGAACAAACAAATGAGAAGTCTGTGCCACCTTCAAAGGCAGCTGTTTACTGTGTTGCCGGTCTGTAAACTTTTGTCCACTTTTTCATGTTAACTTTCTGTTTGAGTTCTTTTTGGTATAAAAGTCTCTCTTTTCTCACTCTTTCCTCTCCACCCTTGTCTCTAAATGCTTTAGTAGTGAAGTTCAATTGATGATTTACCGTTGCCATAGATATAAAACCATAACAGAAGCATAACTAACAATTTCACTTGGAATGAACTCGGTTTTAGTGTGTGTATGAAGGTAAGACATCACATACTAATACTGTTAAAATAGACTTGGGCTTATTAGCACTTGATTTACTTTATCTTGCTTTACTCTAATGCATTTTTGAAAGGCAAATTTAGCTGGGGTGACTAATACCAAAATTAATCTGTGTTTTACCCAACAATTCTGTATTAACTAGCTGATAGCTCTTTCTGACCAAATGTAATTGTAATGCTTCAGTGATTGATGTCCTTTAAATTGCTTTAGAAAGAAAACTTAGACCAAATAGTAACCAAGGAATTAGTGTAACTTTTTATGAAGCAAATAACATAGTTTATTATTTATGCACAATTATCTTGACAGATATTTGAGTGAATAATCTCAGCAGTCCTTCCAGCAAGCACCAGTCTGTATACAATTTGCATTTTTTTTTGTCTTCTCCTCTTATTTATTCTTCTGTAACTCAATATCTTATCTGGAATGCTTAAGTCTTGTTTCAGTAAAGCACTTGAGGTAGGTTCCAGCCCAAACTAAGCGATTGAATTAGGTAGTATAACCCAACCAAATCTGTTATTTTTTTAAAACTGCACTATTATTATTCATATCTTACCTAGATTATTGTATAAAGTGCGAAGAAGTTTTCAAGAGATTGTTTGTTTCTTTAGTCATGCTAAAACAGCCTTTGCATATTAGGATACTCAAATGTTTCCTTCAAAGGACAAAAAGATTCAATGAGAAATGGAAGCAAGTACTTCTAACCCCGGAGATATATTTCTTTTGGAAAAAATACTTTCATGAAATTACCCCATTGAGATCAAGTTGCAGAGCATGGCGCAGAAGCTACAGGTTAAAGGACTTTAATGTGTTTCTAAGAAGAAAGGGATGGATGTGTTAAGTGTGGGATGTATTTTTTTTTTGAAGCTAAGTTGTTAAATGAGGTTTTTTGCACTTCTTTTTGTTGACAGTATGCTTATTTGTGTATTCCTACATGTAAATAGTCATGTGTTCCTATATAGAAAATGCCTTCAACAGTGCTGAATAGATGATTTCTTAGACAGAACTGAAAGTTAGAAGTTAACTGGGAGTCCATTAATTTTTGCAGAGGAATTTTTCCTTGGATATGGATACTTTGCATACTTCTCTGACAGAATAAAAATAATTTGTGTTAAAACCTCATCCAAAATACCTGCTTCATGAAAAAGAGTATTAGAGAGCAATTTTACCAAAAGTAAGCAAAGGTCAAAAGGAGTTGAGTCAAAATAAGTTAAAAAAGAATAGGCACTCCACTATCCAAAAAAAACAGATCTATGTTTTCCTTTTGAGTTGATTTTCATGATCATGTAACTTCATATTAGGCAAAGGTAAGTATATCTTTCAGAAGAAGCTTTTACAGATAATTCCAAACATTTGGCTTCATAGGACTACAAGAACTCTTCATGAATCCAGGCCAGCAAAAACAAGCATTGGAAGTTCGTTTTATGAACATGTTGGGCAGTTAAACAGAATCAGGGCAGTGTCCTAATACGTTTTCTTCAGTACTTGTAAATTGCATCTTTATTGTGGGTTACTCTTGCATTTGTTTGCAATACCAGTTACCTACTTTTTTGTTTCCTTACTGAGGCTGCTTTCCTCAGTATGCATACTCTAGCTTCTTCTTGTTAATATCATACCTTCAATTGTATAGTCTTGTTTTTCAGTTGCTTTTTATTCAAGTGCATATAGCTTTTGATACACTATATTATATTTAGCAGTGTAATGACTATGTGTTCTCTACAAGGTATTGGGACTCTGTAAACAGTTTGCTGTCATGTTAGTGTTGTATGATGTTATTCTGACTTTAAATGGGATTTTCATTTGTCACGGAGATACCTGCATTGCACTGATGATGTTTAATTTATATTTTTGCTGGGTTTTTAAGGGAGCTGCTTTTCCTTCAAGTTTCTGGGAGTCTAAATAAAGCATGGGAGCCTGACATTACAAAAGTCTTATTTTAAAATGTTTTTTAGTCACTTCTATAATGAATCATGTTTCTAGAAAAACTATTCTATGAATAAAAATGATGATTTTTTTTCCTCTTTAAGCAATCTTATAACTTTAGAAAAAGCTGCCATCTTTAAGGATACAAGTGAATTAGGCATTGATTTGTAAAGCTATACTTCTATCATTCCTTTTATCAAAGCACTTAGAAGATTTTAATATATACCTTGTTGATGTCTTGGTTTTTGTCAGATCAGTTTGCAGAAATGACAGAGAATTTTAATTTTTTTTTAAATTTTTGTAACTCATGAAGATAAGTATTTATATACAGTTCACATGTTCTTTACCCTTGCCTAGGTAAAAGATGTGGCTTACTAAAAGGTTCTACAGGTTATAACATGAGGGAGACTTGCTTTTGAAGTTTTTGGACATGTGCTTGAATTTCTCTCTCTACAGTGCAAGTAAAAACACTTAGCTGAAAGACATATAGATGAGGTCATGCCTTTTTGGCTGAGGTATTCTTCCCAGCTAGCAATAATCTATGGTCTGTCTTTTGACAAAAACGTGCTTCCTCATTTCTGGGAAATCTTAGTAATTGTTATAATTTTTGACACCAAAGCAGTTAAGTATTTTTGGAAATCTGTCTGTGCCTTCCACAGCTTATGGCAAGAAAAATTTAATTTGTTAAAATGGCTTTCTGGTCTAGGACTGGCTATGCATTTTCTTTCTTTGTCTACAATTCTGTGTATTGATGGGTAAGTTTAATGAAGACAGATGTTTTACAACTACTTTTATGGCTCTCAGTTATCTTTATTATGCTTTTTTTTTTCCCTGTCATAAAGAAAGTCAAAAGTGTTTGAAATAACAGCAGTAACAGCATACCCTGTGTGTTGTGTAATCTGTTGGCTTTATCTGAATCAGTCAGTGCTCCCTGACAGAATTTAGATACTTACTTCAAAATTATTTTCCAGTGTATTTTTTAGATGTATGCATTTTAAATTCTTAGCTTGTACTGAGATGCAAACCTCCACAAATGATGTCTCAAGTGCAAGAAAATTTCCCAATAAGGAAATGTACTTTTTGAAATGAGGCCTTCTGATGAGGAGGGTGTGAATTCAGCTTATTGCTCCACACACTACCACAGTGTAATCATTGTTTTATCTGATGCATAAAATGCTGACTTGCTTAACAAGTCTTAATAGAAGTTGGATATGATGAATGGTGATGCCAGTTCAGGATTAACTTGGGCAAAATTTCAAGTGGATAACCAGATTTAGCTGTGATGCTGAGTAAACATACACAGATAATATATCGTTTTAAAAAAGAATTAATCTGGAACAGTAATATCTGTGACCATGATTTCATAACTACTAAGCTGCTGAAAATTCAGGGATATTGGTGCTTGTGAAATGAAATCCTCTGTAAATTTGGTGACAGTAAATGCCATGAGACATTTTTAAACAAATTTATATTGGTTGATTAAGTATTAGGACTTGATTAACATTCACTTTTATTTATAGTAATTTCAATTTGTTACTGAAATTCACTTTTATCATGAAACCTCAGTTTAAGAGAACAATTTTCTATGTTGAGTTATGCTTTTTCTGTATCTAGATATTTTTGGAAATTAAACAAAACATTGGCCTTGTGGAAAGAATATTAAAGATTTCTGTGTCAGTTGCTGTTTGTATGTGCAAGGTGATAGTACTAATTCTATGTTCATTTCTAATCTTGTTATGGTAGTTAGTCACACTGCAGTTCTGATGGGAAGATGCAGGCCTTTCAGGAGAGTGAAAAAGTTGATGCTTTCTTAAATTTCTTAAAGTGTTAGCAGGTTTTTTGTTTTGTTTTCTTTTTTTTTTTTTTTTTGTTAAGGAATGCATATCCTGAAAAGCAGTTGTAAATTTGCACTGACCTAACAAGACCACAATATTAATATGCTTTACTTGAAATTATCCTTAAAAACTCCTGTTGCTAGAATTAAGCTACTGGAAAACATGGCACGATGAATTGTGAGCTGCACCATGTCTGAGATGTGTACTCTTCTCCCTCTTTCTGGATTTGACAGCTATTTGTGTTTTTTAAAGTCAGTATCGATTATTGCTGGCATTTAAGATGGTGTGTAATTGTACGTGTAACATGACTATTAATCCTCTTCTGTTCTGAATCTAAATGCATCAATAACTTAACTGTCTCATGGGAATATGGCTTGGAGTTTGTTGGTTAGTAGTTTGGGACTTTTTTCATGTTGCCATAGTGCATATTCATTCTCCCTCACTCTGCTTCTCGCTCCCTCTCCCCACTGCCTGTAAAGTTGGAAATGAAGCAAGTAATTTCAGATGCAACACCAGAATTTGGAACTCTTCAAATTTACGTCAGCCAGGAAATTATAGTTTTGCAGATGGAAAGCTTTCAGAAGGAAGTGGAAAGATGAACCACAGGAGATGTGGTATAGGGGTCAAAGCAACAAGACTGAGGCAGAATGTCTCAGTTACTAATCCAGGTTCTGCTTTTGCATTTTCTTCATCTTTAACAAGTAAAATTTTGTGACTGAACTTAAGATTTATTAAAATGGAAAAGCAGTGTTGACTTACAGTAATTGTGAATTAATATAAGGAAGTTTTAGTAGTTTGTTAACTACACAAAATAAACCAATACTACTGATTTTAAAATAATTTCATTTTATGATTTCATATTCAATATTGCACAATAAAGTGGGAGAGATTCTGTGGGGTTTTAATTTTTTTTTTTAAAAATTTATATTTTAAGCGTTACTTCTAGAACAATATTGCTTGACCACAGTTATTGATCAGTTTTTAATATCACCAGTGTTATAAACCACTGAGTGCTACAGAGATAAATAGGACAGTGTTCTTCCATTAATTTTTTTTAATTCCACATCCCCGGTCCATGGACAGGTGAATGTGTTTGTGTTTGTTCTCACTACCAGTAATCATTACTGTTGCAGCCTACTGCTAGGATTTAGCAAGTGAAAAATTGCAGCAGGCATTAACTGATCTCCAGAGCACTGTTTGTAGACCCTAGTCTGCCTTCCACCCTTTCTCCACTGTAGGGTTAGGCACAAACAAGGGAGTGCAGCTTACCCAAGGTCTGGAAATTACTGATCAGGCAGCTACTATCCATGTGTATCCATTATCCCATCCATGTGTATTTAATTTCTGTAAGGCAAATATCCCTTTGTTATCAATGTTATGCTATGTTCACTGTTGATGGAAGTGTAATAGTTAGAGGGCTGAGTTTTTATCTTGGCTATTCAGTCTGTATTCTTCAAGTGTCTTGGGAGTTCACAGAGATTCTTATTACATGAATGAGTCAGTTACTTCAGCTCTGTGTAAGTTTGTATCCTTTAAGTCATCTTTTTATACTTTTCGGTGTAACAAGAATACTCAGATTAAAAGAGCAACCCGGAGTAGATTTTTTCCTTTAGCAATTTTAATACATAAATCCTGCCTTTAATTTAAGGTGCACCTTTGTATTTTGGATGCTTTTTATGGGGGGCATTTCTGGGGCAGTGCTAGTGCTGCTGCCTTGACCAGAACTGGGCATAAATGCAAGTATCCGATTCATACAAACTTTTTGAACTTCAATTAGTTAATATTTCTGGTATTACAGAAAATGGCACTTGGCCAACAATAACACATCATGTTACTCAGAGGAGACTGGCTAGTCATAAATGTCATTTTCCCATAACATTTACAGGAACTGGATGTTCTCTAAAATAATTTTAACACACATTTTTATATAGAAATAAATGTCTGGGGGCACATTTTAATTGATGGGCAGAATAGGTATTATGCCTATCTCTTATGCTAACTGTAGCCTTATTTGTATATTATTAGTCATCACCAATGGTAAAAATTCAGAACTTTCCATGCTGCCAGACACACTTCCTCTGTTGAACTGAAGGCATCATAAGACAAAATTAAGCCTTTTTTTCTGGTGTGCTTAGTTCCTGAAGTAGCTCGTTGTAAGTGTGTAATAAACTCTAGAGTGTTTGAAGGCTGGGATTGAGTGGCACTTCATTCCTTTTTTTGTCCTAGCATTTTGTCCTAGAAAATATGAATCTTAGTTGTTACTGTGAGTTTTGCTCAAGATATTTAAATTTTTCTTGATGCAGGGTTGTGTGAAGCCATGTAGTTGAGGTTTTCCAAACAGGCAAGAGACTTCAAAAACATTTACTGATACAGTTGGAACTTTTTCTAGTAGTCAAGACTAGAAGTGATGAAAGAGTAGTAACACTAGTGTCAGACAGGGATACTTCACTTTGAAGCTGGAAGTGCATCTTTTATCTCACAGGTTTCATAATGTGTGTCCGTTTTCTCAGAGATGGACCTGGACAACACTTCATCTTGGAGGATACAGGTGAAAGGAAAGTTGTAGCAGTGCATTGCAGCATTGTTAACTAGGCAAAGATGGTTTTGAAGCTACAAGTGATGAAGAATGCTGCTGCTTTCCTGTTTCACAGTATGTGACCTTCAGAAATCGTATTAAAACTGTTTCTGGTGGATTGCAGGTCACTTCTGGGTACTGTTGTAGGTACCGAAGCTCTGTAGTTCTGGGGACTTTGCTACCTGGGAGATAAATGACCTTGTCCTAATCCTGATGGATGTCTTGCTCTTTGTGTCCTTTCTGAATGTGTAAGGACTTGAAATGTGGGATGTTTTATAGAATCATAGAATAGTTTGGGTTGGAAGAGACCTTAAAGATCGAGTTCCAACCCCCCTGCCACAGACAGGGACACTAGATCAGGCTGCTCAGTGCCTTGTCCAGCCTGGTCTTGAACACCTCCAGAGAGGGGTCATCCACAACTTCTCTGGGCAACCTGTTCTAGTGCTTCACCATTCTCACTGTAAAGAATTTCTTTCTTGTGTCAAGTCTAAATCTACCCCCTTCCAATTTACATCCATTACTTCTAGTCCTCCCATCCGATATCATATTATTTTGAAGGAGCATTTTCCCTTGTCTCAGTAGGACCTTGGGTAACATTGGCCTGGGATGACTTGGTGAATCATCTAAAGGTGAAAAGTAAATGTGCATTTGTTTGAAGCATGTTAATCCTTAGCATAGATGCTCTTGATCAGGATTTAAGTTTACATGTTTTTTCCAAACTGATTCTCTTTAAAGAGGACTAACTCCATATCCTAGACTACAGGATATGAATCTATGGTGGAAAGCTAAAGCTGATAGTCTTAGAATTTTTTAACTGGCTATGGTTCAAACCAAGGTTTACTTCATAGGCTTAGTTCACATGTTCACAGATAATTCAAGCCTCTTCAAGACATTAAAGACAATGTCTTTAATCAGAATTAAAGAACATCTTTTGTTCACAGATCTGTTCATATGTGATGTGTGATGCAAGATCATCTACCTGGACTTGTGCAAAACATTTGACAATGTCCCGCATGGCATTCTGGCTACCAGACTGGAGAAGTATGGTTTCAATGGATGGACCACTCACTGAATAAGGAGCTAGCTGGATCGCCACACTCAAAAGAGTTGCAGTTAATGGCCCATTGCTTGAATGGAAACCAGTGACGAGTGGTGTTCCTCAGGGATCAGTACTGGAACCAGTGCTATTTAACATCTTGGTCTGTGACATGGACAGCGGGATTGAGTGCACCCTCAGCAAGTTTGTTAATGACAGTAAGCTGTGTGGTGCAGTTGACATGCCAGAGGGGAGGGATTTTGAGAGGTGGGCCCATGCCAACTTCATGAAATTCAGTAAGGCCAAGTGCAAGGTGCAACCTCAAGCACAGATGATTAGAGAGCTGGAGCACCTCCTGTATGAAGACAGGCTGAAGGAGTTGGGGTTGTTCAGCCTGGAGAAGAGAAGGCTCAGTGAGGACCTCATAGTAGTTTATCAATACCTGAAGGAGGGTAGTGAGATGCTGGAACAAGTTGCCCAGAGATGTTGTGGATGCCCTCTTCTTGGTGGTGTTTAAGGCCAGGCTGGATGAGGCATTGAATAACCTGGTCAGTGGGAGGTGACTCTGTGCATGGCAGGGGTTTCATAACTAAATGATCTGTAAGGTCCCTTCCAACCAAAACCATTCCATGATTCTATGATTTTTTATTTTCCTGCAGCCTTTGTAGTTCACTGAATTAAAGACTTAATACCCTGCTTAAGCATAAAAGAAACCTGCATACTTATATGTTCACTCAAAAGGCTAACAATAGTTTGCATCTAGAATTAGCTTTTCCATTTTTATTTTCTTAGCTACTTGCTGAAATAACTGTTGCATGCTTTAGGAATTTTTTTTGCATTTATTAGGATGAAAAAGTGGATTTAACTAGTTCTAGCTGTTCTGTGACCTAAAACTATGTTCCTTTAACTCTTCCTGAAGCTAAGAAAGAGACTTACTTTTCCATCTTGTTTTCCAATTTTCTTTCTATATGACATCTTCTTTACTAAAAAAGACTCTCTTAGGTAAGAGGAGAGTCATGTGCATATATGTATCCCTTGCTCCCTTCATATGAAAACTTCTATACCCCCAGTGTTCCCTGTTCTTCAAACAGCTTTTAATTTTATTGAACATTCTCTGCCTCACTACTGTACCTCAAAATGATTATAACTATATTGTAACTGAAGGGCATTTGGCTACATGCCCTATTTGATCTCTTTCCTTGCCTCTTGGCTGCTGGTCTGTGATGTTTAGATTTATATTTTCTCATTTTCAGATGTCACTCTGAAAATGAAGGAACTGTTGCATGCTTTCATGTACAGTATTTTTTTGATGTGATACATTTTAGCTTTTATCATTAATTTATAATGTACTTTCAAATGCTGAAAATAAAAAGACACAGCTATCTCTGAACAGAACTTAATAGCTGTGTGCTTAACTGCATTAGCCTAAATGTCTAAGAAGGTCATTTGCAGGTTGTAAAATGTTATCTTGTTGAATTCTGATTCCTCCACTCAATCCTGGTTGAAAATAGGGCAGTCTTGCTGTTCATGAAGGTGGGACTGATCATCTAGAACTTGAAGGAGAGGATGGGGACATAGCAAGGGCGCTTTGCAAAAAAGTAGCCTCTCCTTTATACACCATGTTACATTTTCTTCCCTCCAACTGTATAGAGATAAGCTTGGAAATTTTTGTCAGCTCTTTTCTGCTGCTTTCCTGAAAGGGAACTACTGTGCTCATGTCCTAGTGAAAGCCTAAATGTTCTCCACTGGTTACACTAACCAGTGTCCCTGTACTACCCTCATACTTGATCTATTTTATATGCCATGAGTTATGTTGAAGCTGTACTTGCTGACTCTGCTTTTATCCTGCTGCTCTGCTTATGCATATGCAAGCAAATGCACACACCCATTAATATATTAGATATGTTTTTAGTAACATGTATTTTAGGAGAAGTTCTAGCCTGCCAAGGTTCATGATGGCCTTTTCATAGAAGCCAATTAAGTAGTCGAGAATTACATGGGCTGCTAGTAGAAAGACTTTCAACTTACATGAAGAGTGTATGGTAGTCCTTTGCAGGTTTAGAAAATTCTAAGCTTTAAGCATTAACAATTGGTGCTTTTTTCCCCCCACCTTCCTGTATACAGTGTTGGATCTCCTTCCTGCATGTTCAGTGTTGGATTTCAAGTATTTGGCCCAGTGTTAGCTGTCCTACATATAGAGGACATATGTCCTACATATAGAGATGTTGTACTCCTGGATTCAAGTGACAAAAATTTTTAAAATGAACTGTGGTATTTAGGCTTTTGAGAAACCTCTGTAGCTAAATAGAATAATGTTTGGAAATGTGGTGGGTGATATTATTTTCAGTCAAGCCTAGGTTAGCAGTAATAAAACTTACTGATTTTGTTCATAATTTGACTTAATGACTGAAAGTTACGCAGATTTTACCAGAATATTGATTGAACCCATAAAAAGTTGACAGAATTGTGGCAGCTCGTAGTTTTCTATGAGGGTTTTGTCCATGTGCTGAAATCCAATATGTTTTATGAGTTTTATAAGTGCATTGCTTTCCAATTTTAAGCAGTTAATCTTGTGTGTGTTTTTACTCATGGTAGTAACAACTTGCTGCTCCATTTCAGTTTTCAAGTTTTTTCTTCTATGTTCCCATTTCAGTAGTTGCTATGCAAATGCTAGATAAGCTTTGTGTCTCCATGAAAAAAGTACAGATTTAAATCCACTCTCTGCAATAAGATTGAAAGAAATTACTTAAATATTAGATTTAAGGGAAATGTTTAGGAACTCTATCCCTTTATTTCTTTTAGATGCAACTGTGTTCCTTCCCAGGCCTTTGGTAACCTGTAAAGGACAATGTAATCCAGTTGAAGCATTGTTTCACATCCCTGAAATGTATGCAAGATTAATGTTTTTCTTGTCAGAAGTATTCTGGCTTTGCTGTATCTTGTGTGCTGCCCTACCTGAAGTGTGTCTGTAGCTTGAGTACAAGTGATGAGGTGGTTGTGTGCTCTGGCTGCTCAGATTCTATAAGCATGCAAAATGGCTCAGATTCTGATAATTTATCTCAGCAGCTGCTTTCTGATGGTTGTCCATAGATCCCCTGCCCAGCTTGAGGTGATTATCGAGCAGTTGTATTAAATCATAATGACATGCACGATGAGCTGTAGCAAAAAGGGTGACTTCTGTAGCAGGCAAAATGTAGGTTGTGTCTATCAACTTGAGTGGCCAAGGTCATAGAACTTTGAGCTGTGTTGAAATGTTGCCTAACAAGGTTGTCTAACAAGATCTTTCTGTCCCAATCTTTCCATTTGCTTATTAGACAGGGCTATAAAATAAAGTTGCTGGGTGTTCATCCAGCTACCATTTGTTTGTTCTGTGAAAATTCACATGTTCACTTTTGCCTCAGCTTTGTTGTTCTAATGAGGAGGCAAAGTTTTGTGAGGTGGTGTTTTTGTACTGTTTTTAACTGGAGGGTTCTGACTGGAGCCACAGAAGATATATTTTCAAATATATTTTCCATTAATTTGTCAACCCTTGGGGACACTGAGCTAGGGATTCATGAGTGTGCTCCATTGATCTATCAGTGAAAGTTCTGTCACTGACCTTCCAGAAGCAACATGGTGTCATGGACATGCAATCAAAGGGATTTTTTTGGCTTGCTGACTGAAAACAGCAAACCTCAAAATCAGCATAACATACTGGTTTTAAGGTGTTAAAACTCAAAATGTCCATTACTTCACTTAAATCATGAAACTGGGCACTATTTTTAGAATTTTTCAGCAATGCCCCTTATCCTCTTTGAGCTGTGTAATACAGTTTAATGAATGGTTGAACTCACCAAGCACCACTTCAAAAAATCTTGACATAAACCTCAAAGATGCCATGGTAGAATTCATTCAATATGAGAAAAACAAACCTAGGCAATTTAAAGAAATAGGTTTTATTGGTCAGGCATAGTTTTTAAGCTCAAGTCAACTTGATGACAGGCTGAAGTATTAAGGGGAACTATTAAGGCACCTGAACTAAAATGTTATTGGGTGTTCTTTTAAAGATACCTCTTCCTACACTGTAAACTCATTATGATTCTCTAAGTAAGATATTTTAATTGCATTTCTTACTTAGATATTTTAATTGCTTCTTTAATTAATAGTTTTCAGGCAATACCACACCCAGGGGTTGAGGAAAGTTGTTTGCATGAGGAGTCCAGAAGATCAGTAGCTGCTTACTTGCTCATGCCAAACTATACCTGGTGAAGAATTTTTCCTGTAGAAAAGTGCCAGCCTTTTAAAAACTGCCACAGAGGGGAAACTTGCTGGGAGTAAACCATGACTTTTCTTTTTTTTTAATGCTGTGATAATGGCAAATGTGCTAATTCGTCACAACATTAGGTAAATAATATTCAAGTGCTCTTACTCAGCAAAACTAAAGAAATAATTTGGTATTACTAGTACTGATAGAAAGATAAGTATTACTTTATATGCCTTGGTCATGGATCAAATCTCTAATACTTCTATTATACACTGTGTTTGTCAGCATTGCAAAGGGAAGTGATGGTGAAGGAAGAAAGGGTCATTGCAGTTTGATAGGAAATTGACTTTTGTTTCTGGAGGATATACTTGTTACTTGTCCCTGCCTACGGCAGGGCAGTTGGAACTAGATGATCTTTAAGGTCCCTTCCAACCCAAACTATTCTATGATTCTATACTAAAATGCTTTCTCTTTACATTGGATGTTGTGATAAATTACTATAAAAAGAAATTTAAGTAAAGATATATAATTGAAGACTGAATTTCATGATAATTCTTTTCCTTAATTGTCTCCTTTTACTTCTAAGTGAAGCAAGCTGATGTTTTGCTTTAGGTAGTCTCAGAAAATATTAATAAATCTAATGAAATGAAGGGGTATAATGCTAGAAGTCAGAGGGAAACAACAGTGAGACATTTTCATCATTATACCTCAGTCTAATTATTTTGGACTCTTACCAGTGTAATGAGAGCAAAGTTGGTGCTCCAAGTATTGACTATAGAATGTTTTCCTTTTCAATCCATGGAAGGCAGGCTAGGGGAAATAGACTAGTTCTGGGTTTTTATGTATTTGCTATGATCTGTATTAGGTTAGCAGCATTCACAGTATAGATGGTACTGTGGATATTCCTGAAGTAGTAATTAATAATAAATGTTAGCCTCCTCAGTTGGAGCTGGAGGAGCTGAAATAGACATTTCTATATTAGTAGGCTTTTTTCTTTTTCTAGTTACTGCCCATATCTAATGTTTGTTTATTCTCTATGCAGCATTTGTATGAGTATTTTTTTATCATACTGTCACCCTTTGACTACAGCTTATCCTTTTGTACTCAAACACATTTTTTTGAGTTCTTTTGCTTAACTTTGGTTTGTAATGTATCTTGTTCATAATGCAACTAACTTCCACTTTGTAACTTGACAGTGTATTTATTATTAAATACACTGGATGTAGGATATGCAGGAAAACAACTGTTTATCAGAAAGGAGATCTACAAATGCTAGGATATATTTTTCAAGTCTGCCGATGTGACAGAACAGCAAGCATGAAACATTGTAAGGGGTTTAGGGTACTGATCTGGGGTATTGGCTGTCTACAATAAACTTGCATTTGTTCTGGTTGCTAGGTTTCTTTTAATTGTATGTATACTATACAGTGCCCTTTTCCTAGATTCCAAAGCCAGACAGACTCAAGGCACCAGCAGAGGTGTAAACTCTGCTTGTTACAAGAAAGACTATCTTTGAAACATGGATGTGACCTTTAACTTAATGCCACAGTTAATAATACACAAATACCCGAATTATCTTTGAAATCAAATGTCTTTCTATATACTTCTGTTTTTAGAAGCATGTGGAAAATAGCTACTTAGTATTTTCTTGTTGCTTAAAGGAAAAAAGTCACAAAAATGTTCACGGATGTTATGTTGACTCAGTCTCTATTTCCATGTATGCTTGTTAGTACTGCAATGCACATGATTGTATCAGCTTTGGTGTTTCTGAAGTGTATACTTGAATAAGGGTTTTGCAGGATTTAAAAGATAAAATGCAGGGGGGGGGGAAGCCATTGTGCTAAACTGACATTTAGGGCTGATTTGATTTTGTGCTCAGGAAAATAAAAGCATACAATAAAAACATGTTTTACTTGTAAGAAGAGTTTGAGTTTAAAGGTCTTAAGCAGTCTAACTTCTCTAACATTTTAAATTGTAATCTGAATTTGCAAATAGGACAGTGCAGTTGACTTAACTGCAATTGTTCCTATAAACAGGGATTTGATAACAATTGGTCCTTAATCAAGTGAAAGGACAGTGTACTTTTTCATACTATGCAGTTGTGAACTATAAGCATGTTGAGGTGTACTCTTTCAGAATTGTTTTCCACTCTGTTTTTTGAAGTTAATAACTGCATTACTGCTCAGAATCTTGCAGAATAACCCTCAAAGAGACAAGTGGGTTTTGTTTGTTTATTTCTTTTTTTCTGAAATTGAAAGCATTATCATTTGTTTGATGACCAGGAGTGAAAAGTTTTACCTCAAAATCTGACAGTTCTGTCCTTTTATGATTTGACACTTGCACTCAAGACACGGAAGAGGGAAGCAGTGTTTAGGAGATGACAAGTTTGTTAGTAATTAAACTAGTTACAATTGTTTCTTTCAGACATACCATAATCCTATTGCAAAGTAGTATTTGTGGCAATTTATACGTCCCTCAGTTAACTACAATAAAAGTGGCTCAGAAGTACAGCAAATGCTTAGAGACGTATGTGCATACATGTCTACTAATATATATAGCATATGCATATAAATGCAGCATAAAGAGAGGCAGTAGCTCTACCTAATATGTTACAATACAGTTGGACTCTTTCCACAGTTTTAAATGCAGTCATGTTTTTTCCCAACCATTTGGAAATTGTGTGTAATTCATAACTACCTCCTTCTTCAGCATTAATTCCTCATCTGCCGTTCTCTGTAGGATCTGTTTAAAATGCAGTTTTTAAAATTTGAAGGAGTCTTCCTACTTCTGAAGTAACTAGACATCTTCTAGATCTCCTGGTGCTGTTTTAGGGCATTTAATTTTTCTTTTTTTTTTTTTTTTTAAAGTATCTCAAAAGAGAAAAGCAAGAAGTGCCAGTGCCTGCCAGAAGTTAGCTTCCCACCCTCTCTCTCCCTTACCTTGCACTCCCGGACTATAGAAATCCTGGGTCAGCTATTGCTCCATGGCGTGAGGCGCAGAGCTGTAGCATCAGATGTGAGCATTCCAGCAGTCCCACTAAACAATGAGAGATAGGCTCTTTGCATGCCCCAAGCCTATGGAGCATTACGTCATTGCCTTGCCATATAAGGCACTCAGTGGTTGTGCAGACTCGTCGTGTCTGCCTGGTGTACTTCAGTGATAGCCAGAACTTCGAAAGCTTATTAATGTGTTCTGGCTCCAGCTGACGCTCGGGACTGTATGAAATATTTCAGTTGTCTACTAGTTCATGGCCAAGAAGAATGCGCGGAAGGTTTGGGTTAGGGCAGTTCCTTTCTGTTATTGATAATAAAGTCGTTAGAAGTTGTTAGCTGATTAGTTAGAACGTTTTCCACTTAGCCTTGCAGCCTAGAACTTGAGAAGGGAAAAATTAAATTCAAGGACATCTTCTTTAATTAGTTGTTCTACGGAAGCTCTCTTTTTTTTTTATATGACAAAAAATGTGAATTTAGTTCAACTCCTCGGAGGGTGATATGAACTTTGAGCCTGCTTTTTTTTTTTTTTATTTTCCTTCGGTAAAGAGTCGGGGTCCTCAGAGGATAGTATTTTATTTCCTGATGATGTAACCACAAAACAATTCTCTAAGTGATGATGGGAAGGCCAGATGAAATCTGATTTTTTTAAAATTTTTTTTTCTCCAATGTTTTTCCTACAAAACCCTTTCCTTTTCATATGTTTGTGTTTCAGCTAACACAATTAAGCACTCCAATGAACTATTTTTAGTAAGAAGGTCTTAAATAAATTAATCGTTTATTTTAACTGTTAGGAAAGTGACAGCAAGCCTATAAGCACGATTTAGATTGGAGAGTTTAAAATGTATCTTCTTGTATTCCCTCTCTTTCATTGTGCACCCTGAAAAAAAGTTGAGAACACAAGGAAGAAATACTTGAAATAGGCATGAATCTTGTTGAAATTCCACTAAGGGTTAACAGAAGTTAATGAAGTGAACTCCTTTTGTGTTGATGGGTAAATTAGACCCATTGAAAGGCTTTCTTTGCTGTTTTGTGCAGCTCTGTTAAAATAGGTGCATCACAGTTCATTGTTTTACAGTATTTGAATTTTAGCCTTCAGATAAACTTTGGTGTAACTTAAGCTGTCCTACTGCCTGCTTTTTATGTGTTCTATCATTCTTGAACATAATGTGAACATAAGGCAATTTGTTGTCTGTGGCTGTGAGAACAAATGGTGATTAAAATGGTTGTGTTTAATTAAAAAGACAGACATATTTTAGTTAGCTTGCACATATATACCCTGAGCGTAGCTTGAAAAAGATACTTAATCTTTAGTTGGAAAGTTTCAGACATCCCTGTGACTGTAAAGGTTTATTCAGAAGCATTGCTACTGTAGTATGTGTGTGATCCTGCTGTGTCCCCATTCTAAGTTTTTGAGGAAGATCAGATTTGGGTGCTTAATGGGAAAATTTCCATATGTAATGGAACAATTCCTGTGTGCTGACCCCTTACAAAATGGTTGCAGAGATAATTAAATCTTATGTCAAAACTGGACTATTCAGTCGCTTGGCTAATGTTTTTGGAGGCTAACGTTTTCAAAAGTATTGTGCCAATGCAGATCATGTCAGTTGCATAAAAGCACATCCAGGCAGTCTTGTTACAGGGAACATGAAATGGACTTCATCCTCAATTACAAAGTCACCTTTTTTGCTGGGATTCTGTGTAAAAAGATGAGGCAATTGAGAGATAGTGTCTTAAAAGTAGGCTGTGGAAGATGATGTATCCTGTTAAGATTTGCAAGAGGAATCGGGTAACTAGAGCTGTGAAAAGTAACTAGGAGTTAAATGTGCATGCATTCTTTTTTACATACGTGTGTGTGTGTTTACATACACATGCTTAGAGTGGCAGCTGCTATTTATCTCTTTTACTCGATTATTTGTTTTCCTTCCTCCCTTTGCAGTTGTGGGGGTTTCCTCCCCCTGCATGTTCCTCATCACACGCACACCGTGTATCTGTTTGAAGATTGCCAGCATTTTTATCCTTCCACATAAACTAATTGTTTTAGACTGTAAACAGCTTTGAATAACGGGTCTTCCCAGTAGCTGGTAATCAAAAATCCATCCTTACAGTCCTGTTATGTTCTGGTGTTAGGAACGCAGCTCAGATACTACTGGTGATAAGTTTATTGGCAGTCAGGGGGCAGGCTAGAGCAGGGAATAGGGAATAACTACCTCCTGTTTGAAAGTCTGTGTTTATATCTGGGAATGGCCAAAATATGAACTTCTAGTTTCTTAATTAATTCTACTTTGATACACAAAAGTGCACATCAGTGACCTTCTGCAAAACAGCTTTATGTAAGAGCATCAGCTGAGTGTGTAATGACCTGACTTCCTTCTCTTGTATTGTTACAGATTGATAAAGGACTGAGTAATATTCCAAGCCCTGATAAGGAACTGTATCATTAAAAATTCCATGTTTTCGATTCTAGTAACATGAAAAACTTATTTATATCTGGGGCAATTAATGGAGTTGCTGAGAAGCCTTCCTTTACTGCTTTTTTTTTGTTTTTATGGTGTCTTCCGGTATCTGTAGGTGGAATCCTGGTGCTGGTAAACTTCAGTGAAGTGGGGAAAAAACCTTAGGGCAGACAGATATGCCTGTACTGTTCTCCAGTGCTCCCTAAAAATTAGTATGGTTTCCTTAGTTACCAGACACATTTGTACAGATTTGGTGCATTTGCAAGAAAGACTGAGTTTGTGGAAACTAAATACCAGATGAAGCTCTTATGAGATCATTTGGTGCATTCCCTGACAATGCAGGGCTGCTCCCCACAGCCTGCTTGCAGGGCCTTTCGTCTAGTTCCTAGATGATTGTTTGGTATCATCATTTCTGCCCACATTCTCTCAGGATTTTTCTTGAAAAAAACAGAAGCTGGAAAGGCAAGGAAAAGTTATGACAAGTAAGCTAAAAGACTGAGATCTGTTGCTTGGACTTTATCTTAAACTATTTGAATTCCTCCCATTACTTCCATTGCTGAACTACTTCTCTTTCCTTCTTCCCATGGCAATTCATAGCAGCAGTTCTAGTGTCCTTAAACCCATAACCTATCTGTTGCAGCATTTGACCCTTTCCTTTAGCCGTTTTGTATCTAAGATAAATAAAGGAAGTTAGAACTTGGGCCTCAGTTCAACAAAGCACTTAAAACATAGCCCTGTGTATTTTTGTTGAAAAAGGAAAGGACTTCAGCATAAGCCTGATTTTAATGATATATTGAAATGCTTGGCTGAAGCAGGCTCTGGGTCACATTAACTTCATGTAGATATTGTTGAAACCCCAGCTTTTCAAATTTCCATGGGCTCTACATCTTTAGGTTACTTTCATATTCCAAAAATAGACAACTACTGAAGTACAAATGCTGTCAAAGCTTTTATTGTTTCTTTATGTGACTTAAGGCTGATTGCTTTTTTGGAGGTGGTCTGCTTAAGCTTTGTAAGTGATAATGGAGAACTGAAAGACATGCAAGATTGACAAGTTGAATTGTAATCATTTGCATAAATGAGATCTGGTGTTTAGTATTTTAATGACTTGTGTGACTTCAAGGATTTTTCTCTAATGTAGGAACAGCTTTTTCTATGAGATTTTTGTCATTACCTCAGTGGAAAAAGGCTCACTCTTTAATTATTTCTTGCATTGAGAGCAATTTCTGATCCTAACATTGTGATTGCCACCATCTTAGATTTCATCAGTAAAGAGTGTTTTAGTGTTTTATAGCCTAATGCATAAGTTAATTTCTGAATGTTGCAAAGAGAAATATGGAGGCTATTGTGGCTAAGTGAGTGACAGTCTGAAATGCACTGAGAACTGATAAATTGCATATTGAAGGCTTGGGGGAGAAGCAGGGAAAGTTCTAAAGATAACATTCTTTAGATTCATGTGTCTTTTACTATGGACCATAGACGGCAAGAGATTCATATCTTCATTACTGTGTGTTTTTAATTTTTTTTGGCAGCAGGAAGAAATATTTTCCCAAACTCTTCTATTGTTTGCAGATTCCATTATTCTCCCTTTTTTGGCAGATGCAAATAAAATTCCTAGCCAAATATTAGGCATAATTAGATCCCATTTTGTTGGGCGCTGCCTTGAGAAATTGATGACTGCATCTCTTAACTACTAATGACTGCTCTCCTAAAGAGAACTGGCAGGGGCTTCATATCTGCTTATGAGATGATTTTCTCTTGAATATGGGACCAAAATTATTTGTTACAGAAAAGACAGCTTTTTGTGTGACAAAGCTTATCATGAACAAAGATTAATAGAATTTAATTTCTGTGCCTTCCCCTAGTCTGGATAAACCAAGCCAAGAATTCCCCATAAAGAAATGAGATCATGTTCTTTAGTCTTTGAAAACTCTGCACAATAGTGTATTTTAAGGAGCACTTTGGGCTTCAAGGTTTGCTTTGGTTGTGGTCTTTTGAACTGAAATTTTCTTATCATTTGGGCTCTCTCCCTGCAAGTATGCCTGTTTAGTTGGGCAGTTTCTGGAGGCACTGACTTCCAGAACTGACTTCAATATTAATGAAGTAGTACAAATTAGTTGCAATGATGTGAAGCATTCAAGCAAGACACCTTAGAAGGTACTAATTACACGTTTGTGAGGATGCTTGGAAGGCTGGAAGACTTTAAATGTCTGTCTTTAGTTACTAGACCTCAGAAAAAATATGTGACACTATGTAATTAGTTGCCTGTTTTTCTTCATCCATCTCCTTTGAAATTCAGTCAAAGCAGGATTCCTCTTGTAGAACGTCAGGGAAATGGTGTGAAACATCTGACACCACATGAATCCCTGTCTCAAATCTTTTGTGTGTGTTAGCCTGAGCTGTGAATTCAGTCATTTTGTTCTAAGTGATGAAACCTTGTTCTAGGGGTTTAGTTCTTGTTTGCTTAATAAACATAACAGATTTGAGTGAAGAGGACTCAACTTTTTTGCGTAGAAGTGAATTGAACATGGTGTTAGTGTTGAAGGGAACACTGTGACAGATGTTCCTTTCAAAACTTTGATCTGGATCAGGGGAAGAAGATACTAATTTCTTTCAAATCTCTTCAATTCCTTCATTTGCATTGACCCTCTCTTCCTTTCTTTTACCCTTCGCATCTATTGTTTCTTTAGTTTTTGCTGGTTGATGCTGTTGCTCCAATGCTTTGAGGTGCAAAGCCCAGCACAGAGGTAGAAGGAATGTTTTACAGGAGTCACCTCAGGCCATGGTCTGCTTTGAGAGCACAAGCTTGAAGCACACACTTAGATCAATGCAGACTTGAATGCTTATGAACTATAAGAAGGCTTGTTGGAGCCATTGATATTATAGTATAAAGAACAAAGTTTTCAAGTTTTCATACTTTTTTTTAGTGGTAGAGATAATCCTGGATTAAAATGTACCACGAGTCTCCTCTTTCATTGTTGTAATTCACTTGAGCAGCCTTATTTTGTCTCCTGCAGATTAACCCAGTGAAAATGTAGCTCTTAAAAGAGATCTTGTGTGACAGGTAAGTAATAAGGCTGTAAAATGGTGATTATGGATCCTAAGGAAGGCAAACTATGCAAGAAGGTTTGTTGGTTTTTTTTTGCTCCCACAAACAGGTCCTTCTTTGAGTCTTTAGATGTTGTGAAACCTGCATAATAAGCGAAGTTTTTTTTCTGTCTCCTTGATTCCCATCCTGTTTTGGATACCAGCTTGAAAATAAATTTTAAAATGCTTTTCAAATTATATTCAATTCTCAATTTCAGTAGTCATACAGTAGTCCCTGTTTAGAGCACAGTACTTTACCATTCAACAAATCTGTATTGAAATAATGTAGAGGCAAATGTATCCTGCATGGGCCATTTTAGATTGTGGTTTCCTGGGGATACAATGTACCTTATAAAAATTTGATCTTTTGGGGATTCAGAATTGCCAAGATACCTGAAATTCACTGTTTAGAAATGTGACTGACTTGTGTGATCCAATTCTTCAGTCTGGAAAACTTTTGTCTTTATCTCCCAGTGTACAGTCTCATGTAATTCTTTATGTTAATATTGCTCACAGCAGGTACTGTTCAAGCAGTCTCTTGGGCTTTGGGAAATGTATTTAGCAGACTCAGGCACTCCATAGCTGCAGAGCGCAACAGAAATTTCACAAAACCCTTGAGTGAGGAAAGGGAATAAATACAAAAGGGTATTAATTTGGCTTTTTTATGACAGCCTGCATGAGACATGTCAACAGTAACAACTGTTACCTTCAACTCAGTAATACTAAAGCTGTGTCATTTTCTGAGAGTGCTTTTACTGATCTGATTTCTCTGGATATATTATGTCAACAGTGTGGACTGTTACTAATAAAGTCTTTCAGGAGATTAACTAAGTGCTTGAATAACCCACAGATAGCTGAAAATCGTACTCAAACAGAATGAAGTGACTTAAGGAAATTCTCTTCCATCACCTAAAGGAAAGACAAAAATTCCTTTTAATAATTGAAATCCTATGCTCATTGAATAGTTTTCTATGCAGCCTTCACCAGTGCTTTATGATCAGCTTTATTTAGTGGGTTTTTTTTGAGTACTTTATTTTTAATCTGTTTTGTTCAGTTACCTATTTTTAGTTGTTAAGATGAAGTTTCTGTCCTCTTGTTGTTGTTTGCCCTTGGTAACTTAGTTCTAAGCATTCTGACAGCAACATTTCTGGCTTCTGTTTGATTAGTAAGAAGCACATAATACAAAGGTTATTATTAGTCAGATGTGTGGTACTGTCATAGAAGTCCATAAAATGTTTGTAGAATTGATTAAATGTAGGGAGAAGTTGGATTCTTTCTTGTAGTGGTACAATATCATGTAAGTGGCTTTAAACTAGAGCAGGGCAGGTTTAGGTTAGACATTAGGAGCAAGCTCTTCACTATATGGGTAGTGAGGCACTGTAACAGATTGCCTAGAGCAGTGGTGGAGGCTCCATCCCTGGAGATATTGAAGACCAGGCTTGATGAGGCTCTGAGCAACTTCATCTAGTGGAAGTTGTCTGTGCTCACTGCAGTGGGGGGTTGGGTTAGATGATCTTTGAAAGTCCCTTCCAACTCAGCACATTGTGTGATTCTAACCTCAGCCAGTATCAAGGGCAGAGGGAGAAAAGCAGTTCTAGTTATTGTAATACTGAATTTATAATACTGCTTGGAGCCTTTTTCTGGAGAATGACAACAGTTACTTTAATTTTTAAAGTTATATATAAGAACTGTCATTATGTATGATAGAGGCTAGAAGTTGCAAAAGAGTAAATAATTTCTCAATTCCTAAGGTATATCATGTTGACATTGTTGTGTGGGACCTCTTAGAATTTGATTTAAAATTTCCTACTCTAAGATGTCTGTGTTTTGGATGTGAAATTTGGGGTTTGATACATTTTTCTTTTACCCTGTTTTCCTCAGTTTATTTGGTTTTGTTTCAGAATCCTCATAGTAGATGAGTAAAAGCTACTTTCACAGAAAGCTATTATGACTTTCTTGATCCTGCTACTGAGTAAAGAGAAGCATGTATGGACCAACTCTATCAAAATAGGAGGAGTTATTTTGCTAGAAGCCTAAGGTGTGTCCAGAGTGATGTAAGGGTATACGAAACTTGACAAAAATAAACACTTATTTGAGAGTTATAAAATGCCTTTGACCTTGGGGCTTGGGAATGTAAGAGAAGCCTTAACTTGTAACTATCTGTATATGTCTAAATCAATGCAAGTCATCCTGAAAGATTTTGCTATGTATAGTTTACTTAGTGGTCAGAGAGGTGGGTGGTTAGAGTTCTTTGAACAGGTCTGAGGGGGATAGGTATGCCTGGAGAAGAAATGTTCATACCTCAGAGGCTTGTGTAAACCCTTATCAGTGGCTTTGCTTGGAGCAGGCTCTGAGCAGAAGTGAATTCTGAAATACCTTCAGACCTTCTGGTAATTGCTCTTTAAAGTCTATGTTTGCAAATGTACACAAAGGAGTTGCATATACTTCTAAGAATTTATGGATGATGATTCCAAAGAATGTTGATTTCTTCCAGCTAGTTGTTCATTACTAGAAATGACTAAGCACTGTTTGTGATAACTTAGCTTTAAATGCCATAAAGAGTATGTTTATTGATGTAATGGAATTTGAGTTGTTTAACCAAATTTTGACTCATTGCTTTCACTTTAGTATTATAGAAAATGCTTTCTTGGAAGCATCTTCTCTATTTTAGGTATCTCTAAAAAGGAGGAGACATTTTTAGTGGACAGATAGTAGTGAATTCCTACAGGCTTCAGTATGTGAACTAATATGAAAGGAAGTTAGGAAATCACATTGTGGATCCATTTACAGGTATAATTTATTTCTTTTCAGAATTTCAGGGGAGCAGGTAAACTCAGTCACTCTTGACTTCACTGGTACTAACAAGTCTTTTCTTGCACTATTCAGTATTTGTGTCTCTTTTTTAAATGCAAAAAGTGATTTAAGGGGCTAACATTCGTCAAGTGAGGTTTCAGTTTGCCTTTGTTGTCATGATAGAAGTGTCTGCTGGATTGACTAGGAAAAAATGATTGAGACATTTTTAGGATTTGTACTGGAATGCAGGGAAACTTGTGATTGCACTTTTGTTCCTGAAGGGAGGTCAATGGGCAAGGGAAGAAGTCCAGTCAGGAATTGTTCTCATTCTCAAGTGCATTCTTTTAACTTTGGCATTAATCTGAGTTTAGAAAGAAGAATGGCTCTATCTTGCATTTCTGCATAGAATTGTCTTGGGAATATTTAATTTTAAACAGAGCCAATTTTGTGCTGTTACTTTGTGCCATGTTACATGGCACTGAGGACAGGGAAAAGGGTCACCTCTTTCGCAATGATGAAAAATGTTCATTTTATTTTCAGTATATTTTTGGCTTGATTTATCTTCAGGTTTTTGGCCTTAATGTTATTCCTTATCTCTCACTATTCATAGTCACGTCTTCAGTGAGAATGATTTTACTCAGTTGATAATAACATCTTAATGGTTTTATTGTAAGATTCTGCTGGTGACTGGTGAATGTTTCACTTTTAGTAAGTTTTTTTCTCTTTAAAAAACACTTCTTCATTGACCTGAAATAAGAAAATTGCTATATATAGAACCTCTTGAGGCAATGGACCTTTTAAAACTGTATGTATATGTGCAGGATCTTATGACATTCATAGGCTATTACTGTTTCCACTGTGATGAACAATAAATGTACTGGATATGAGTTAACTTGTAACACTTGAATGTAAATCTGAAGTTAAACACCTTCATAACTTAAACTATAGGTATATTGATACATTGATATAAGTTGGATTTCCATATATATTACATCTCTTTGAAGAATTGCACAAGTCTTCCAGGTGTTCTTTTGACTGCTTCCTTTTGCGCAAGTGCTTTGCTTAAAGTTATCTGGAAAACATAGTTGGGAGAAGGTTTTTACTCTGTTTTTTAAGAACTTCTAAACTTCAAATGGAGTTGGGTTGCTCTGGGTGGTTTTTGGTGTGACTACTTTTGAAAATTGAAATGCTGGTTTTTGGTATCTCAAAGTTCATAAAAACTACAGCAAAACAAACCAGACGGGGAGTCACAGCTCTCCAGCGATTGTATGGTTCAGACAGAAATGTCCTCGGGCTTTTGACTCCTTTGGCCCACACTGGGCATGCTCAGATGTTTCATTTCATCCAAAGTAACATTACATCATCTTATATGCAAAGTCACTCTGCTGTACTTCTATTTACATCCAAAAGTGCTCTCTAGTGGGATATCAAACATAAGCATTACATAATCAGAATAAAGTCTTTATTGGTCGATTTTACCCTTAGGGTGAGATGCTGAATGGTATTTGCATCTGGAAGATGTAATCCTGTGGAATTAACCCTTTTGTAACCATCTGTCTATTATGTGAAATAATAGTCTAGGGATAAAATTCACTTGTGAAGGGTACAGTTGAAGAAAATAAGAATTTTCAGATGGTAAAGAGTTGACCTTTTTTCTGTAAATGTATTTAAATGTATTGAAACAAATAGAAGAGGCAGAAGAGTTATACAGATCAAATTTATAGACTGATACGCTGAAATTTCACATGGCATGATTCCTTTTCTTAATGAATTTGAAGGAGAAAGACCTATTTTCAGTCAGTCTGTGGTTCTAGTTCATTGGAAAATAATCCACTTCCTTTTATGGAATATGAAGAGTACTTAAATTAGCTTAGAAAGACAAATTTAGACTTACTTGTTTGTTAAGGAACACTTGTGTGAAGTTATTAAGTTTCTGGTAACTTCAGTCAGCCCAGTTCAGAATTAATCTGGTTTTTAGTATACCTTTTTTGTGAAAAATATGATAAAGGGTTCATCGTTTGATATGAAGGTGATGCCACAGTTTGGCCTTTTATTAACTGTTGGTATATTCTGTTTTGATGGCCTTGAATGTCATTAATCTCATCTTAAATAGCTAGTTCCCTTCTCCATGCGAAATGAGACCATGTTAAAAAAAATCCAAAAAACAAAAAAACGAAAACCAAAAGCAAAACCAAAAAAATGACCCAACAAATATTTAAGCTTTGTGTTACAGTGATCTACAGATGATTTTCTATGTTGTGTTTGTGTAGTTTTAAGGCATGAATTCAGGGTAAAATTGCACCAAACTTTGAAATTAAAACTGCTGGTCAGCCTTTTGATTTGACTACTTAGAGACCAGAAGGTATTCTTCAGTGTAAAGATGACTACAGCCAAGACCATGATGCGTTTTTACTCTTCTCTTTCCCCTTGCCCTGCTCCTAGAATAAATGAGGCACCAGAATGAGTCATCCATCAGTATTGACTATTGCTTTTGTGATACATTTGCTGAAGAGTGGGAATTTGTTGTCAAATCTTTTGTTAATGTACCTATCCCATCATATCCTCAGAAGTAATTAATTTGATTTGGTTATTTCACAGAATTGCCCAGTTTTTTCTTCAGGTCAATTCCAGATGGTCAGTGCTCACATGAAGTCTTGAAACAAGATACAGATTTCAGAAGTGTTGGTATTACAATATGCATCTTGATGCTTACGGGATAACTGGGACATAAATGTATGTAATATTTAAGATCGTTGAATTTAAATGGAAGGCATGCACTGTGAAGTCCTATTGAAAGACATGTAGAATCATAGAATAGTTTGGGTTGGAAGGGACCTTAAAGATCATTGAGTTCTAATCCCCCTGCCATAGGCAGGGACACCTCCCACTAGATCAGGCTGCTCAGTGCCTTGTCCAGCCTGGCCTTGAACACCTTGAGAGAGGGGGCATTGACAACCTCTCTGGGCAACCTGTTCCAGTGTTTCACCACTCTTACTGTAAAGAATTTCTTTCTTATATCAAGCCTGAATATTTATTGTCACAGCAGACAGTGCAGTTCTTAGACTTTTTTGTGGTTCATGCACACCACTGAGCATGGATGAGTCCTCAGAAGGCTTAATATATTTAATATTCCAATTTTTTTTAATTAAATGAGGTTACTGCAAGTTCCTGCTGTTATCCATTGGTTAGGTAATAGATGGTGTTTAGCATCCTACATTTATTTTTACTTTTCAACTGTTCTGTACAGAAAAGTTCGGGGTGTACACATATGATATTTTCTCCCTGGTAGTTACTCTCATGGCATCTTTCTGTTTCAGTCTCCCATTGAACTCCATACATGTTGTGGTGCAGGCATTGGGGCAAAGGATTATTAGTCAATTTGTAGAGCTAAATTTACATGTTACTGATGTGTCTCTAGGAAAACAAGGTTGATAAACACACACCCCCACACCCTCCTTGGATTTTGGTAGAAAAACATTGTGTGGGGTTTCTCTCTTTTAGCAGTGAAGCTTGCCTTTTGGCCTCTCTGGCTTAAGTCTGAATAGTCCTTTTTCTCCAAAAAGACCAATGACCTTTTGCATATCCTCTCTAACAGTGTATCATTTGAGACTTTCTGGGACCCTGTTGTTTGCTGACTGTTGCGTTTCATTACATGCTTTTTAATAAAAAGTTAGAATTGAAAAAACTAAGTGTGTCATGGGACTGTTATTTTAGCAGGGGATAATAAGGGGTGGAGGACTACTTAAATTTTCACTGCTGAACCAGCATAACTGTCAGGGCTATGTTCTGCTGTGTTTCTGTTTGTCAAATATGGTAATTGCTTATTAACTTATAGAAAACATGGGGTTGGTATTGATAAGGCAGTAATTTGTGATACTGAAAACAAATAAGAACATAACATAATTTTGCTTTAGGAAAAAGTGATGTTCTGCATCAATTATAGTTTCATAAGAAATAACAAACATAAGACCTCAGAATTCAATTGTGTTTAAAAATAAGGTAAAAATAACCAAGTGTATTCAGGAAGAGTCACTTAATAGCAAAACACACTGTAATAGAAAGTTGTGTCGTGTAGTTTCCATTCTTAGCATGAGCTCATGTCTTTAAGTAATTAACTATATGTCCTTACAAAATTAGAAACTATCAGATTTTAGGCCATATACCTTCATTGGTTTCCTTATGCTCTTGAGAATTGGAGGCAAAACCCAACAAAAAATCTAAAAAAAGAGGGAAAAAAAATTCACTATGTCACAATTTTGATGCTGATAATAAGAGAGTGTCAGAGAAGAAAATAGTGGAAAATAATAGTTGTATTTGAATTAATTTTAGTTTAGAATGCTTTTTATTATGTGAATTCTACTTTTTTTGTGTAACTTCTCTTGAAACTATCCAGCACATCTACTTGCACTCTGTTTGTCATTGAGTGACTCCTTCTGGAAACACTTGGTTATTTTTAACTTCTTTTAGAAATTGTTTCTTGATGGACTAACTTCCTCTTGCCCCTGTTTAATGTTAGCAAGGTTGAAAGATAGCTGCTGGCATACGTTATAGTGGATGGCTTTTTTTCTAGTTGGCTATTAGAATGCTGAAGATACCATATCCTTGTGGTTTATTTCTTAGCTGAATTTCCACAATGCCAGAAGAAACCACCCTCAAGAGCATGAATGCCTTGACATTGTGGGACTTTTAATTCATCAAACTACTTGCTTTTTGGTTGTTTGTGCATTCGTGTTTTTAATTCCATTCAGATTTTACTGATCCTACTCTCCTCTGTATAATTATGTGTATGACTGTATCTTGTTATGATCTTTGTGGAGGAAAAGAAAAAAAGTGGACGAGTAGCTCTATAGATGTTTCTTGAGATCCACTGCTCTGCAATTATGAAGTGTGCTCCCGGGCTGACCCTGGGAAGCAGGAGTTACAGGGAGAGAGGCTGCAAACCACTGGTAAACTGAGCAGTGAGTTTACAAGAAAAGAATGTTGGATCACCAGTGTTGATGCTTGGGTAAGCGATTCACAAAAGAATCCTCCATCTGGAAACTGAAAGAAGAAAAAGTTTATTTAAGGCGGCCTTTAATTTCTTTTTATATTTTTTTTTAAATTGCTTCTCTGGTACATAGCTGCAGTTATATATTTTGCAGCATGAGTCATGGATGGCTTTATAGATCTACGTTGCCTTGCACAGGAGGAATAAACTTCAGAGAAGAGGAAGTTAAGAGAAAACAGAAGTGTGAATAACTGCTAATGGTGCGCTTTCTGGCTCCGTTCAGTCTGCCATTTCATCATACGTGAAGGGGGTAATTCAGAGATTCCTGTCTTGGCATGTAAGTGGCAACATATGTTTGAAACAGTGAGTGGAAACTGTAGGAAAAAAATGACAGGCATATGGCAATAGGAAGGCAAGGGAAAATTTGTTGCCCTTAATGTTAGCCACATAATGGGTGCACTTAACTTCTGAGGGACTGATTTATTTAAAGATGAAAACGTACGCTCCGTTTATTCAAGTTTTCTATGTATAGTCCATATTGTGTAGTTACTTCACAATGTCTTGTCCAGTGAGCTCTCTGAGGGAGTGGAAAGTGATATGTGAGGTCTAGATCCTCTCTTCCAAGTGATAGAGAGAAAAATCCCAATGTCAAAAAAATCAGTCTCCGTTCACATTTTCATTTTAAAAGGAAAAAGTGAAAACCTCCTGTATTGTAATATTCAGGTTTGTAGATTTTTTTTTAACATGTTAAGTTAGCAAGAATGTTTATGGCTTAATACAGCCTAAGATTTACTGCTTGGTGAAAAGAGCAGTCCTAGGAACAGACATCATCCAAGTGATATTTCTAATATGAAGTACATGCTGAGGTAACCTGCTAACT
Source organism: Turnix velox (assembly GCA_013400935.1). Taxonomy (NCBI): domain Eukaryota; kingdom Metazoa; phylum Chordata; class Aves; order Charadriiformes; family Turnicidae; genus Turnix; species Turnix velox. Next base: position 327,713 of record VZTY01020759.1, read on the forward strand.
TCAGTCAAAGAAGCATTTCTGGACTGTGCACACAACTGTGCACAATTGTAATATCACTGTATGTGCTGTGAAGAAAACATGGGTAGCTCCTTCTGTTTCCACAGTAAATTTTTTGTCTGGAGTTAAGAGAATCAATTTCAAGTGTGTGCTGGAAAGGATGACATCAAAGCTGGTTCTACAGGGCTGCTGTTGACATGCAAAATATGTGTTTAGGAACTTTTGGCCTGCAGGTGAAAACTTTTCAATCCAGAAAATATGTTCTCAAAAATGCTTAGGAAGAAAGAAATCTTTTTCTACTGGAAAATGATTGATCAAAACCGGGGCAAAGGCCTCCCACCATGTTTGCCTTCAGAAGTTATGACTTTTCTGTAGAAATGTGGTGGTGCCCTTGGAGAACTGCAACTCAGCAACTGGTTAGTCATGTTACACACATGCTCTGAGGGGATCTTAATCCTTGTGTGTGAAAGAAAAATTGACTAAATGGCACTTTAATTTTGTACACTTTCTCGTTTTTATGGTTTAGAGTTTTAAAATTAAGATAAATCCTATGTGAGATTGTAAAGAAATACTCATTAAAAGGTGGTTTCTTTATGCCAGCAGACATAGCTTGTTTGGGGGAGAAGGAAAACAGATGCTTTACCAATCTTAATTAAATTTGGAAAGCATGCAGTGTTAAACTTCTGAAAAAAGATCAAAAGCCAGCTCTAACTTTTTGTTTGTTGTCTTCTTTTTTTAAAACAAAGAAGTTCATAATTAGTATTTTGTGTTAACAACTAACACCCTGAAAGTGAGAAATCTGAGCTAGTTTCTTTATCAGACTAAATGACATAACAATTTTGTCAGCAAAAGGAATGAGAACAGATCTTTTGCAAGGAAACGTCTTTATCTTGTTTTGGTAGTGTCCCATGTTAGCAGAAAGCCAGGAAAATGCTTCTGGAATTTGTAAACATTTGTGGATTGGGTTAGGGGTTTGGTTTTTTTCCCCTTTTTATAAAAAAATAAGGAGGAACCTGTTGGGTTTTTTTTCTTTTTTGTTTGTAAACAACAACAATGAATGTACTACTTGTTTGGAGGAAAGAAGGGACATTTTAAAAGAAGTTTCAGGCAGATTATTTGGTAGCTTCTTTGTCTTATTTCACTTAAGTGTAAATACATTTAATTGGTCAAAGATATGCATCCTTTTAGTTCCCTGCTTTCTAATGATTAATCAGTTTTAAAGAGTGTGTTTTAAGATACCCGGTCTTTCTGCCGTTCTGTTTGAGTTTCAGTTTCTGGGCTGTTAAACGCTAAGGAGAGAACTACATGATGTGTTAAAAAACCCTTTAGCTGATTTGAATTTTTCCATTAGTTGTCCATCACACCAACAAAAAACGCTATGAGGGCCTGCCCTGTTTGAGAGCTTTTTGCTTTTGTGTGTTGCTTAAAGCATAGGAACTAATATCCACTGTAAGGTGGCAGAATGACTCTTGTACCATGTCCCTTCTGTCAATGTATGGCTCATGTGTCATTGTACTCTACTATAATGAAGTTGTGGTCACAAGATGTGGTGTTCTCAGTGTGTGAGAAATTAGAAATAGTTTGTACAGCCTTTTTAAGCAGTAGGGTTCCAGGATGCTTTGAGTGCTGTGACTAGCAATCATCATGCAAAAGAGCAAATTTCAAACAGGTATGTGCAAGCTGTCTACTGGGCACAGAGTGCATGGCTAGTTATTTCTTGTGTAATGCTACAACATTTTTAGCACTAGTGTGGTGCTGTCCTTTTTCTTCCTTCCTTTTCCACTGTTCTGTGTTACTTCAATCGCTATATAGTGAATGCTCTATGCAAGCCAGCCACTGCTGCCATCTCTACCAGCTGGAAAGTTGAAATCTGTGCTTTTATACCACAAGGAGTCTTCTCTAGATCAGCTGAGGTTTAGAAACTAGTTCTTAAACTAAGATCTGCCAGACAGTTGCCCTATAAAGAGGTTTTTTTCGTCAGCTACTGGCTGATTAAAACATGTTTTTAGAGCTTAAAAAAACCCCTGCATGCAACTGGCTTCTGAAAGCATGCACAGTTTTTGCCTAGTTCTTAGAGAATTCAGACAGTTTATCTGTTCCAGTATCTGTGGAGTGATGCTGATTTAGGTTTTTGAGACAGTTTTGGCCAAATGTGATCCTTAGAATTAATTCAGGATCTGGTTTATATGTATATTTGCAAGATTTGGATTTTAGGAAGGGTAAGGCACTTGTTATTTTCCATGTTCTAAATTAAGATACGTCTGATGCTCTGTTTACAGCAAACAGCTTTTTTGCAAATTGAACTAGTGGTACTGACAATATTAGTACCTTCTTCCCGTATTTGTCTTGTCTTTGTTTCCCACCGGGAAACTGGGAGAAACCTTTTTCAGTTCTGGTCTGCCTTTTGACTTCTCAGCACCAGAATTGCAGAGCATTGATCACAAGTGTAGCTGTTTGCTTCATTTACAGAGCTGCTGATCCCTGAAACAGCTTTAAGTTTGCCATGCAGAATTTAAAATAGAGCAATCTCATCATGCAGCTGTCTCCAGTAAACCCTTGTTCTTACTTCACTTGATACATCTTTCTCCTGGACACATGAAGGTACCTAAAGATCTTATATACTGTAGGGATGACTGACAAGAATTTAGCTGGTTTTAAAAACAGTAGCATGATTAATCAGTGCCGATCTGCCTGCTGTGTGTCATACCTGTGTTGTTTTACAGCAGTGGGCACAAGTTATTTTGAGAGAGTCATAAATTGACTTTGGTTTGGAAAGCACAGCTCAGCCTGCCTTTTCTAAGGCTGAGGTAATGAGACTTGTAGCAGATTTTTTGTTGCTTCAAAATTGACAGTTCTCAAAATGCTTTTGTCCACTGTCATTGGAGTTGTTTTTTTCTGGACTTAATGTCTTTGTTGATTTGCTTTACCAGGATGTGTTTCTTCTGTGGTTCTTGCAGATCAGTTTTATTGTTTACTTCCTCATCCTGCCTGGATTGCTGCTGCTGTTGTCAAGTCTTTTCTATGTTGAAATTTTGGCTAGAGATTATTAAGAATTACATACTCTGAAGAGCTTTCTGGATAAACTAAAGAGAACAAATATAATACATTTGGGACTTCATTGCAAATAATTTGAACTTTGTAAATATTGTAAGAGGAGGATGCAACCTGATTATAGTAGAGATCCTGTGTAAATATTTAGGGTTTATAGTCTGGAATGTCCTCTGACGCTATTCTATATCACTTCTTTTTAAGCAGATAGTTTGTATGTTTTTAAAAGATGTAAACTCTAGGATGTTAGCTATTTAGTGTGGAGAAGTTTAAGTGTATAAAAATAGCTTAAATTTAGACTAATGTGTTGAATATTTCAACAACAGAAATAGATGACAGGAATTGACACTGGAACTCGCCTTTTGAGATTATGTTCACTGGATTAGGACTTTTACATTTGTGATTCTCTTTCCACCCCCCAGCAGGCATTGCAAACCTTCCCTTTAGTCCCTTGCCCTTCCATGAATCCAAAACATCCTAATTTAGCTTTTTTCATATTTGTTTAGTTCTATTTAGGGTATAAACTTTGTGATCCTTTGTGAGCTTTGGTTCCAAGTAATAGAAGACAATCTGTAAACATAAAGCTCAGCCAAATCTCATCCTGTTTGATTGGAAAAGAAGGGAAATGGTGAAATCATATGGATTCCTGAATTCTACTTGTGATGAGAAATGACAGGTCAAACATTATTATATTCTTGGAGGATGATAAGCAGTGTTTGGTGCAGGTACCAAAGCTAGTGTTAGAATGCATTCTGGCAGCACCAAGGGATCTTCAATTGTTTCTTCTCCCTGGCAATGTATTGCTAGTACAGATTATAAGAGCAGAGCAGCAGATGAACCATGAGCTTGCTGAGTGTATTTCATACAGCACTCTGTAAAGAACCTTGTGGCAGACCTCATCCCAAGTTTGTAAATTTAAGGATAACTTGAGGCTTTTGGATGATAAATATTTCTTCCCAATTTCTTTCTTCAAAACCTCATTTCAGATCAGGAGAGCCAGTGTAAACCATCATGGTTGGGCACTGTCTGACAAAACTCTTCACTAGGCTTTTTTTTGTCTTAACTATTACTCCTCAAGGCACAGAGTAGTTGCACATCACAACTTTTAATGTGATATTAGGGAGACACAACGATTTGGACCTTGAACAGCCTCAGTACATTTGGCTGCAAACTCCAAGAGAAAGGCTAGTCACTTTTGATGCAATTTTTTCTGGTTTAATATTTTAGTTTCTTTAACTCTTCTTGGCTTCTTTTTGCAACCTTTTTTCTCATAGATAAGGTTCAAAGGCATTTAGATACTTAAAAATTAGTGAATACCTAGGAAGCACCTTTCATCATGTATTAGCAAATAGCTTAATTGTAGTCAGTACTCTTTATGTCTCACTGATGTCTTTGCAGCTTGCTGATATGAAGCAATTATTAACATAAGCTGGCTGCAGGGAATTGTGTGTGTTTACAGTTGTGTGCATAGAGATACTGTCTCCCTTTAGTCCTGATGCAGACGTCTAGATAAGATCCTAACTTTGGTAAGGCACTTAGTAAAACTCTCCTTCCTAGGAGGAGGAGGATATGGATAATGGGTAACTTTATTTGCACCGACTCTTATTCCATATAATTAACAGGCATTGCAGTTGGAGGTAATGAGACATGCTGTGTCCTCTGTTGATCTAGAGGCTGAAATACGGGTACAGCTGCAACTGAGCAGATGCTGTTTCAAAGAATTGGATGNAGAGAAAGGCTAGTCACTTTTGATGCATTTTTTTCTGGTTTTATATTTTAGTTTCTTTATCTTTAACCCTTCTTGGCTTCTTTTTGCAACCTTTTTTCTCATAGATAAGGTTCAAAGGCATTTAGATACTTAAAAATTAGTGAATACCTAGGAAGCACCTTTCATCATGTATTAGCAAATAGCTTAATTGTAGTCAGTACTCTTTATGTCTCACTGATGTCTTTGCAGCTTGCTGATATGAAGCAATTATTAACATAAGCTGGCTGCAGGGAATTGTGTGTGTTTACAGTTGTGTGCATAGAGATACTGTCTCCCTTTAGTCCTGATGCAGACGTCTAGATAAGATCCTAACTTTGGTAAGGCACTTAGTAAAACTCTCCTTCCTAGGAGGAGGAGGATATGGATAATGGGTAACTTTATTTGCACCGACTCTTATTCCATATAATTAACAGGCATTGCAGTTGGAGGTAATGAGACATGCTGTGTCCTCTGTTGATCTAGAGGCTGAAATACGGGTACAGCTGCAACTGAGCAGATGCTGTTTCAAAGAATTGGATGTTGCCTGTGTGACATGTGTACATATGTCCTTAGAATGGGATGAGTGTGAATGGCATACCTCAAAGGATGAGGACAGCTGTGTAGTAAGAAATCATCACTTGTGGCAGACCCTCCAGCCACAAGTTGAACAGTCTTCTGTTCAACTGATGAAATGCTGTATTTTGAGTAGAATCAGTATTGTCTCCTCCTTTGAGCTTGTGTGGTGTCCTGCATTTCTATATGGTGCACAATTAAAGAACCCACATCTAACAGCCACAGCATATTCTGAAAGGACCTTACGTAAAATGGTCCAACCTCCCTTTTGGGTCTCAATAGAACTTAAAAATCATTAATGGCTTTGATTGAGAGGGACCTTAAAGACCATCTAGTTCCAAGTCCTCTGCTTCCACTGGACCAGGTTACTCAAAGCCCCATCCAGCCTGGTCTCGAACACTTCCAGGGTAGGAGCATCTACGACTTCTCCTGGAATTCTATTCCAGTGCCTCATAGTGAACATTTTCTTCGTAGTATCTAATCTAAATCTATCCTCTTCCAGTATGAAAATTTTACCCCTTGTTTTATCTCTACATTTCCCAATACACAGTCCAACTCCAACTTTCTTGTAGGCCATCTTTAGGTACTGTTCAGCTCATCTCTAGGCTGAACAACCCCAACCACATCTGTCTGTCCTCACAGCAGAGGTTCTCCTGTCCTCTGATCAACTTTGTAGCCCTCCTTTGGACCTGCTCTAACAGGAACATACCCTTATGTTAAGGGTCCCAGAGCTGTATGGAGTGTTATATAATGATATGTGTTGAAATCAGATCTACACAATGCTATGTTAGTACACATTTTAGCATAGCATCAGGGCACTGGATAATGATTGAAATAGAATGCCTAACAGAAGTGTAGGAGTCAAACTAAGGTAAGCAGGGGCAGTATATTTTGTTCTACATTGTATCATTTTGATTTCTAAGAAGCATGCATTCGGTCTCAAAATGGTAAATCTTTCTTTTCTCTGAATCCTCAATTACTGTTAATTACAGTATCTTTATTTTGCATCTAAAGGCTCATCAGAATTTCCTGAATTTTTGGTCTCAGAAACTTACAGTAAAAGTGAGAGTCACAACATGATTATCAATGAAGGAAAATTATTTCCATTTTGGAGTTACCATGTTTTTATGTTAATAGAGATTCTTCTTCTCCATAAATTGAAATAAACTAAAGCACAGTTCCTGAACAGCCTTCATTGTCCATTCATGATGACTGTGTGATGTATTTGACTGTGCCCTGTCATAATCTATGAAACAAAAAATCCTGCAGAGAGAGTAGATGGGCAAGCGAATGTTTAAATATGTGTAGAAATCTACTGAATATTTCAGCTTAAATATGGAGTATGGTAAAGATCATCACATGTGAACAAATGCCAAACGTATCACAATGTACATATGCAAAAATATGAGCACATTGTGTGTATCTGTATGGACCTACGTTCATCTTATGCATTAATATCAAATTGCCAAGTATGTGGTGACGAGAGAGGATCATATTAGCTCATGTCAAGATAATGTGCTCTAGTAATTTCTCCATCCCTGGAGAGTTTATTGAACACTAAACAAAATGTCTCACAGTGTAACTGATTGAGTGTTGTAAATTATTTGCTTTTGTTTGGCTCTTGGCCAGTTTGTCATTGCATAGGGCTATGGCAGACGAAACCTGTAATTTACACTGACAGTGATAGCACACAGTTTATTCTGCTAGCTTCTCAACTCGGGGTTTTTTATAAAGTAAACACACATTAATAACCTGAGTTTTGTGTGAAACTCTAAACCTAGCCAACAGTTAGAAATCAAGTAGTGATTGTGATTTTTTTTCCTACTCCCCCCCTTCCCACAAAAATGTCATCATGTATTACCTTTGCTGATAAAAAGGGATATCCCAACTTGAATAATAAAGAAGACAGCAGTAACGTAAGGACTTTTTTTTCTTTCCTGCATTTCTTAACCATGTTGGTTTAGCACCAATTTCCTAACACCTTTATCATCTACTGTCAAGTGAGAATTGGTACAACTTCCCCCATACTTGGCATTTCTGCTCATTGCGTTCCACTTGCTCCAAACTCAGAAAGCAAGTTAGTGAGCTTCTTTAAGATTTGTCACTTCCAGATACTTCTGTGATCATGCTTTTTATTTGGGGGGGGTGGTGGTGGTGTTTCTATAAGAAAGCAGAATGAAGAGCTCTTTGTTTGGAATGATTTTTAAAATCACCTTTCTAGTGAGCTTGGCATCTTCATTACTCTGCCCATTATTGTTACGAACTGTTGCATGGTTGAATACACCTGGAAATCGGTGCAGTTATCTAGGAGGTTAAAGCTGAACACCCAAGGTCTTTAGAAACTGTGACTTTACATGCTAGTACTTATGTCTTGTAAATTTGATTAAATATTGCATTATAGATATTTTCCTGAGACTGTATGGGTCCCTGTACTCTCATTCTTTGATGTTTAGAAAGCAAAGAACAGAAAATTGAAGACCAAGGTGTTCTGCTATTGTAAAAGTTGAATATTTTGATAGTTGTAGATCAGAATTTTGATTTTACTTCATTTTTGCAGTAAGTTATGAGCAGCTGTTCTCATAAGGTTTGAAAAGATAGCATTATATGCTATGAGAAGAAAAGCTGTTCACATAGTGTAATGAAATGAATTATGGAAGTTTGTTTCATGGCTGGATTTTTTAAGTGTCCAATAACGTTCAAGCCACTAAGCTTCCACCTCTGTTAGCATGACCACAAAGTTTTTCTCCAGTGTCCAGTCAAACTGGACTATTGCTTAATATCCCAGATGCTAAAAGATAGCAGTCTTTAAGAACCCTGTAATAATTTATAGGTCTCTGCTTCTTTCTTGCATTTCATTTGAAATTAGCTAAGGAATGATGATAATGTTGGATAGGCAAGCAACCATGCAAAACTCAAAAATATGGCTTTGTAAACATCCTTCACAAATAATGTTAAGTAACTACTCAGGCTCTTGAGTTTGTTTTGTGTGCACGTCAAAGTTCATATTAAAAATACTCATGCTGGGAAAGAGGTAAATGAACTGCTATGAACTCAGTCTTGCTTCAGTGCAGATACCAGGACTAATAGGAGAGAATAGCAAAGCATTACTCAATGTAAGAACATAATAGGAAGGGAAGCGGATTTGGCACACGATTCTGCTTTGCACTCTATTGGCTGGAGTATTTAATGTTTGACTGTCAGTTCTCTTCTTTAATATACTTTCTTCTTATTAGTTGGTAATGCAAGTTTTTGATGCAAGTTTATTTAGGACACTCTTTAGTCATGGTAGGGGGCCAGTAAACATAATGCTTTGTGCTGTATAAATTTGGTGCAGTGTTTTTTCTATTAGCAGTTGAACTTCAGATTGCTTCACATTCTCATTTTCTGTAAAGAGGGTTTAATGTGGAAACCTCCCACACAGTGGAGTCTAGTGCTGTCAGTTAGAGAAAAATAAAAGTGAAAATGAGCTAAGGTTGTAACAAATGAACTGAGTTAATTTTATTCTTCAGTATTCAGAGAGGAAAGATTTCATGTTCTCCAATTTTTACACTTCTGATGGATGGATTTTTACATACTAGCACTTGTATTTCTTGTGCATATTTTCTTCTTTAAGATTTCTTTATACTTAATTCTTATTAACATGATATTAATTGCTTAGTTGGCTTTGGGAAGAATTTTTTAGTTGCTTTTGATTTGCTGATAGTCATGGAATCTGCATTATCAGTCTTAAATTTTTTCTATGGTGTCTTCAAGGGGTTTGCTCTTTTAGATGTTCTGTTTAATTAGTTTCCATTCGCCTTATGTATATATCTGACTTAAAGCTAGCTGTGGTAGTGGGCTTTTGTTTTCTTTTCTCTTTCCTCAAACAGGTTGAATTTGAGACTGATTTTTTTTTTTATGCTTACAGCTTTACAGCTACTTTATCACCATAATTAGTTTTCTTATTGTGATTTAGCAACTTTATCAATAGTATAATCACATTACTTGGAATACCTTCTCGCACTCTCTTGCACATTCTGTCCATGTACACATTCAAAACTACGCAGTCTAATTTTGACTTGGATTCCTGGAATGGCATTTTTATAGGAACCCTTGCACCCTTGTTATTTGTCTGTATTTTTTTCTTTATTTAACTTAGCTTTGTTTAAATGTTGTTTTGTTAGACAGAACTTTTGCTATTTCCTGTCTAACTTCATTAGCTACTTTAATGTTTTATTTCCAAGAACATAGAGTTTCAATTATTACATCCCTAGTTGATGTGTCATCCTGAACTATGCATGCCTTTGCATTAGTCAACTTTCTGAAATTTTAAGCAATTTGCATCTTCATTTAAAACTTAAATACCACCACCCTGTCTGTGCATTATTTTAGGTAGTTTGTGCATCCCATTCCAAAACATTTCTCAGCTTCTTACTGAAATGCTACTTTGCTGTTAAAACCTGTGCTTTGGTGTTACGATCACTTCAAAGATGTAAGCTGTGGAGACAATTTTGATGTTCTGTGGCTAAAAAGCTAATTTTCTCTCCCAGAACTTCAAATTCCTTCAAATGTTGTTATTTGTATTGTAAATGGATCCTGCCCATTGTTCTCCAAGAAATGCTCTGGATGTCTCCTGGGAATCATGAACCCAACTGTCTTTGCCTTTACTAATCAAAATACCCAAGGGCAAGATTACGTATGCTGTTTTATTCTTTACATACATAAATATTAAACTACACACTTTAATGAAATGCTGCCAGTGAAACCTGAAATTATATATTGGCACAATTTTAACAATCGTTACAGACAAAGAATTTAGACTAATATTATAATTTGATAATGCTTATAAGATGGAAAGCAGACTGATAAATCATTAATGTAAAATAATTTATTTTACGAAACCTGAGTAAAAGCTCTGGGTTTTTTGACATGATTTGTCTTCTCTCCTTGCATATGAAGTTAATCCAGAGCTAAAGAAGGTGGGAATCAATAGAGGTTGGAATCTTTAATCTGCAAGATACGTGCCTTTTAATAAAACTGTATAGATTTAAACACTGTGCTCTTTGGATACAGATGCATGTATAGATGATAATTGTAGTCTTTCCTTGCTTTTCAGAAGAGCTGAACTGTATTAACTCTGGGTTTATTCATTGCTTTTTCAGACAGAACTACAACATGAGCTGTTATGTTGTGTTCACAGACCATGAGAAAACTGGGTTCTGAACCAAAAATGATCTATATAGGACTGACATTTCAATAAGAGTTGTGGATGGCTAGCAATTAATAACATGGGTTTATGGATGTGGTGCTGTGTTACAATGGTGAAGCTTTGATGAGCGTGTTTACAAGGTCCTTTGAGTTTTAATATAGTGGTTTTCATTAAGTTTATTTATAATCTCTAGTTTTTATTGGCTATACATAAATCTATTCTATATGGATTTTGAAGGTTTATAGCAAACTGAAAGAAATAAAAAGTTAAGTAATTTTATCCAGTGAGTCTGTTTATCCAAATATGTCATCGAACTTCTCAATTTCCTTTTTAGAAGGCCAGTTAGGGACAGACTGACTCATTCTCCTGTCTGACAGAACAGAAAGACATCCAGAGTTTAGCTGGCAAAACTATTGAAAAAAAAGGGAGATTTTTAGGATTTCAGGCAGAGTATGTTGCTTCTCAGTTCTCTAGTTGTATGTTAGATAAAATTTTCAAATAAGAAACATGTGAAATCTTGTCTAAACATCTGAATAAGCTATGTCACAATTTCCCGATGACTTGAATCCAAATTGTTGGATCTGAACATTCCTAAAAGTCATCTTAGCAGTCTTAAATATGTACATCAGAATAAAGTTCACAGTGCTAAGAATGTTCTGAATTTCTTAGCATCCAAATCAGATTGAAGGGAGATGAAGGTGCTCAGGCTCCATTTCTGTTAAGTTTTCTTTCTTTTACTATAGGATATGTTTTCATTAGGAGAGGTTTGGTTCAGGTGTTTCCTCAAGTTAAAAGGAGGCTAGCATAGGCATAGCGTGTAAAGAAGTGCAGGTGAGGTATAGCATGCTTCTTTCCTTTGTGTATATAAAGCTCAGATTTTTACAGCTGGGCATAATTGCTTTGAAACTCATAGCATGCCGTGGGAAACTTGGTTATGAGTTCATATCACAGGTCTTCTACTGATGTGTGACCTGCATTCTCATGGCCATTTTGCTCTTGCTTGTTCTTAGGGTATGAAACAAATTATAATGCATATTAGTCATAGACATTTCTTGTGGCAGAATTTTTTTAACTTCACTGAGAACCTCTTCCTCACTCAAACATGGGTATAACTTTTCCTCTGGCAATGACTTTTTTTCTCAAAAATTAAGATAATGTCAAATTTTGTCTCTCAAACATTTTCTTTTCAAATTCTACTTACAAAATCCTGTGTTAGTATCTCCCTCTCTCATAGCCCCACCCTGCAATGAATCAGAAGTGCACAGTCTCTTTTTTTGGTCACAGGTCTCTTGGTGCAGCCATACACTTCTATTGTTGCTTTTGATTACACTAGTTATGCTGTGCTGCACATGGCACAGTGCACTCAGTCTTATTTGGAAGTGTAAATTGATGACTAGAGCAAGTGCCCCATTGCTGAGCCCATAAGCATATTTGGCCAGTGCTTCACTGTTAGTGTGGGTCACTGGTTAGTTTCCAAACCTAGTATACAGAGATAGTGTTGATTTACAAGAGCCATATATATTTTGAGACTTGGCATCTTGGAAGGATCTTTTTTCTCTTTGAGCTGTCACTTTGTTTGAAAGTGTTAACCAGACCTGACAGCAGGGAGTTTTTCTATGGTCACCCCTTTCAGAAGAATTCGTACCCCACTCATGAGGGAGGAGAGTGTGGCAGTATAGAATGTTATTTGACAAAGATTTTTCATTATGTCCTCCCCAGTTTTGAACTACATATTGCTAGTAATGGTTGGTAATCATGGCAGTGTACCTGAAGCAATGAACTACAGATCTTATCTGCTCAGAACTATGAAAAAATAAGAATGAGCTTCACCTCTTTCTATCACCCCACCAGTATAACTGAAGCTTTGTGAAAAATAACGGTCATCTAGATCTTATATCTGTTTGCCGGTTACAGAAGGTGCAATTTAGAATTGCAGTGGGGATCTAAAAAATTTATTACTTCTGTTAACACTTGCTTGAAAGCCCCATTTCTATTTGTATTTATGTTGTTCTTGTTCTTTGTTTTAAATAAACATAATGGGACCTAATTTAACAGCTTTGGTTTTTTAATCTCTTTAACCTGGATATTACTAATTTGTTTGCTTTAAGATAAAGTATTTTAACATTCCATCAAGCACAAAAACCTGTTATGGAGATCTTTTGAGTCCTTGAATTTTGACAAGGATTTGATTTCACAACATCTGTTGAAAGTTATGAAGTGCAATGGTACGTAGTTTTTCACATTTGAGCATGAGGTAATTAATCTATGTATATCACTTCCTTGAGTCTGTCTTTGTGCCTCAGTGGTGTTATTAGTGAGACTGTCCCATTGGGGTGTAATGTAGAATAAGAATGTTAATGTTTTGCTTGTGGCGGGTCTCCTTTATTCACCTACAGAACACTAGATACCCATGAAAAAGGTCAAATGTACAGAGATCTGGCATCCATTTCACAATTTGCAAGACATAGTCTCAGGCATATGTAATATATATAGCTCATTGCCAGAAAGCTAAAAGGAAATGATTGCATTTGAGTACAATGCAATCTATGACAATAGTTCAGTGTGCATGAAATTAAAAACTGCTGGTAATAAATGTAGAATAAATAAGTCAACAGTGTTTTTTTTTTACTAGCTTTCTTTGGAGATAAAATCCTTTTTCTTACATTATTTAACTGGCTTCATTAAGAAAGATAGCAAATATTAATTATACTCATTGTACAATATTGAATTTTCAAGAGCTAGTTATGCTGCATATTGTTATTCCAATGTGTGAATGTGTCTGAACTGAAATACAGTGCTAACACACTTCACTCAGTAGCTGAGGTGGTTCTTTCTTTTCTTGTCCCTGTCCCAGTTTTCAAGTATTGCTCACATGTAGTAATTACTTTCATCTGACACTTTCGAAAACCCAAACAAACCACTTAACCTAGAGTTCTCAATTTTATGAAATCACATTTCTTACCTACTCAAGTATTATAATATGATTTAATTTTGGTACATTTTAAGTGTGATGCTTAGTCCATGTGATAACATTACATATGACAAACTCGACATGAGCCAGCAGTGTGCACTTGCAGCCAAGAAAGCCAACGAAATCCTGGGTTGCATCAAGAGGAGTGTGACCAGCAGGTCCAGAGAGGTGATTTTGCCCCTCTACTCAGCTCTGGTGAGACCCCACCTGGAGTATTGTGTGCAGTTCTGGAGCCCTCAACACAGTAAGGACATTGAGCTGTTGGAGAAGGTCCAGAGAAGGGCCACGAAGATGGTCAAAGGGCTGGAGCAACTGCCCTATGAAGACAGGCTGAAGGAGTTGGGGTTGTTCAGCCTGGAGAAGAGAAGGCTCAGGGGGGACCTTAAAGTAACTTATCAGTACCTGAGGGGGTCCTACAGAAAGGCAGGGGAAGGACTTTTTAATTTGATTTGGGAGGACTAGAAACAATGGATGTAAATTGGAAGGGGGTAGATTTAGATTTGACATAAGAAAGAAATTCTTTACAGTGAGGGTGGTGAAGCACTGGAACAGGTTGCCCAGAGAGATTGTGGATGCCCCCTCTCTGGAGGTGTTCAAGACCAGGCTGGACAAGGCACTGAGCGGCCTGATCTAGTGGGAGGTGTCCCTGCCTATGGCAGGGGGATTGGAACTCGATGATCTTTAAGGTCCCTTCCAACCCAAACTATTCTATGATCCTATGATAAATGTACTGTATTATCACTGCAGTAGTGAGAGTACATCTAGAGGAGAGATATTCAGAGGTGAAATACCTGTAGTAGAGATGGCAGTAAAATATTTTTTGGAGTAGTAGCATAGAAAAGGATTTGGATATTGAGGTGGACAGAAATATATGTTTGTTTATTTGTGTAGGCATGGTGGTTTGTCTGGAGTGGGTTTTTTATGGGAGCAGGGCATAATTTAGTTTTATTTTCTTGAAGGTGCTAAAAAGAAAATTTTTCAGCTCAGGTAGGTAGAGAATGTGATAGGCCAAGTGATAAGCAATCTGACTTTGTTACTAGAGTTTTAAGGACTGAAGTATTAGAGAATCTTAAGGGTGAAGCCAAGGACAGGGCTGTTTTCTTCTAGTCTCATGGAGTTGGGGGATGATGGCAGCTTGCTCACGAATTGTGAAATTTGTTGTGGTGGTGATTGGACTGAGTCATTAGCATAGTGATGGTGTCTGGCTTTGAGTTTCTCTGAGGTGATGCATAGAGTGCATGGATAGAATGTCTGAAGAGTCAGACTTGTGGGGGTCCTATGGACAGAGTAGAGCTGAACAATGAGAAGTCTCTAAATCATATTGTATCTTGAAGACACTTAAAGAAATAAACCCAGCTGTAGTTGCAGAAACTGTGTGGGTAAGATGGAGAGGAATTGCTTAAAATTCATTTATGTAGAAGCAGTGAAAGTTCAGAGTCAGTAAAGATGGATTAGCTTCAGAGGTTTGCCAGAAGGGAAGTGATTGAGCCTTTAATGAGTGCTGTTTTAGTTGAACATGGGGCAGAAGGCACATCAAAATGATTCATACAGTGAAACTGAGAGAAGGGGCCTCCTGGTGAGGATGGCAAAGACTGCATACCCAAGCAGCCAAGAGGATTGCTGTCCCTTGGAGCTATTCAGTAGTCATCTGGGTAGAATCTGAGCAGTCTGACCTGACTGTCAAGTTAGCCCTGCACTCACTCAGTAGGTTGCATTGGAGCCCTCCAGAGATCCTTTCTAGCTTGTATCTGTCAATGGGACATCATATTAATGGGCTGACATTGAGGGAGGCAGCAGTTGGAGCAAATACCTCAGTGGTTTTTACGACATTTTGTTAGATGAAAAAGACTACAGTTATGAGACTTTTAAAGGTTAGGTTCCATTTTCTAATTCTTGGTGTCTGCTGACCCTTCAGATGCATATAGCAATTACTTAACACTGAAAATTCCCTGTATAAATACTTTTAGAATTAATGTCTGCCGTGGTGTTATAGTGTTGGGGTTTTTTCCTATCCTGTTTAACAACAGTGTGTATCTTTGTAATAAAGCTTTAGCCTTTATATAGTGTAGTCTATATCGCTTATAGAAAGTTTTGAAAATGGAACACACTTATACATTCGGAAATTTCTTCCTTTCCTCTTATTTAACTGTTGTACCCCAAGGTACCTGTGGGGAGAGTAATATGTAAATACTTGGATACATAAGGCAGATGCTGTCGAATGTGGAACATGGAAAAGCTTCTAGTTTCCTTTACAAAGTATTTTCTAAAATAAGAGCTTTTATTATTTAATTGTACTGCAAAAATACGGAATGTGGATAAAAATACCTGTATGGGTAGGTATGTCCTTGGGGAAGATATGGTGGAATCCACATTTTAATCTAAAGTACTCTACCTGGTCCTTAATTCTGCCCTCCACTCCCCAAAACAGTGAAATGCAAGAGCTCCCAAACAAACTTAATGGTTTTAATGCTGCACTTCTTCAGTTACACTTAATAGTTTCTAACTTAGATTGGTTGTGTGGGGTTTTTCTTTTCGGTTGTCTTTTTTTTGTTGTTTACCTGGGTGTGACATTGAGTGCTGGTAATTCTTTGCCTTTCAGCACTATAATAGAATTTTCTCTTCTAGACATGGTCTAGTGGGATACCATACACATGTAGTTTGTGTTCCTGTCTAATCTGCACACATACAGAGTAAGCATTCATAGAATTCTGTTTGTTTGTAATCAAAATGCAAAGTTCATCTTCAGAAATTGAAGAAAAGATCACTTTGCTGCATAGAGGCCTGTGTTCTGAATGTTGGGTCAAGCAGCCTGTAATGTAGGAAGAACAGTGCTGTAACTTGCTGAGTGCATTTTTTGCCTGTGGAGTTTTTGTTGGAGATTTTTGTGTGTCTGTTTGGTTTTTTTTTTCCTGTTATAGCAGGCAATTGCATGGAGATCTTGATGGCAGCATTACTTGGCAAACATTTTGGAATCAGCTCAAAATGTGACATCACACCCCCTTAAGGTTTTCCACATAAAATACGTTCTCCAAAGAAAATACAAAAATTGAGACGTAATCTGAAATCTATTATTACATCCTCTAAGGTCTCATTAGGTACCTCAGTACCTTCCCCCCTTTCTCCTTTTTTCCAGGCAGTGAGACTGAATGGTGCATAATAGTAGTAAACATTTTATAGTCTTGTTGTATTCCTCCTTCTTGGGAGGAATATAGAGGAATTGCAGGGAGGAGTATTTTAATCCAATGTCTACCCTGTTTTCACAAGAAGAAAAATAGGACTGTGATGTTTAGTCTTCCCTGCTGTGTAGCTTTTCACCCTATGCCATTTCTAGCACTTGTAGTTGTTTCGCTGTGTCTCTAGGAAATGAGAGTCTCATAGTTTTTGAGAAAAATACAGCAGAGGTGAAAACTTACATTCATCTCAGATATTTGTTCCTGATGTGATGAAGCTCCAGAAAAACAGTTCCTAGAGAAAAAAGTCATGTCTGTGTCTTGTGAGTGGACTCAGTATATGCTTTTTTTGTGTGTGTGCCTGTGCTTCTTGCATCTATATACATATCTCTAGTAAGAAAAGGGGGGGGTTTTGCCCAGATGCTTTAATTACAATCCATAAATATGGCTATATACTCCTTGGAAAGCATGTGTGCTATCTTGATAGGCCTGCAGGAGAGAGGTATAGTGTGAAGGGTGGACGTTGCCAAAATACATGGAACATGATGTTACACAGGCAAAGAAGAGGAAGAATTATCTGTGCATAACGTGAGTTTAGAATAGGCTTGACATTCTCACACCCAAACATTTCCATCTGGAAGCTGTTCCCAAGCAAAAGGAAATGGAGACAATATTCTCCTATCTTCTGGAGTGGCTATCCAGGGAATAGGAAATGTTCTTTGATAATTTTTTTTTCTCTTCTCCTTAGAACATGTTCAGTTTTACAGCAGGTTCAGAGAAGCCACAGTTTAAAGTGCCTTATTTAGAAGCAGTAAATGATAGATAGTTTTTCTTAATCCTCTTGAGAATTGGTAGTGAAACCCTCACACTATGCTTTAAAAAGCTGTGATGCTTCTAGGTTACACTTAGAACTGAAATTGGATTTATGCTAATCCTGTTATGAGAACTTTATGGTGTTCTTAGTTTACAGAAAGCTCAAGATATCTTCTGACTTTGCTTCTTTTCTCTGTTTCCATGATCTCTCAAACTACCTTCTACATTTCCTCAAGTCCTTTTCTACTTCTGTCAAGGATTGCATGCCTGATTTCATATTCATTTATTTATATATGATAGTGTACATTGAGCATCTTAAACATGCTGAAAGACTCACCTGCTTTGTGTTGCTTGTAACTTCTTACATTTTCCTGTCTCACTGTTTCTCTGTAATGTAACATTCCTGTGATCCAGCCTGTGATCCAGTGCTGATGAATCTGTTAAATATTTGACTTGTCTCACCTGCTTATGGAAATGTGCTGTTACTTAGAAGTGATTTTCACTGCTGAACTTTGAAAATGCAACTCTGCAAATATTTCTGGTAGTAGTGGATGCACCGTAAGAAGATGGACAGATCCTTAGATGAAATGTTAAATTGTAGGTATTTCTTGTAAATATGTAAATTGTAGGTATGATAACAGGAAACCTTACCTTTCACGTTCTTGTTCCAGGAAGTTTGTAAACTCATTGTTTTTTTCCTTGTATTTGCTGTGCTTCCTCTTCTCTTCTTCTAGTTCATACAGTGTCTGTCTGTGTGATTTTTCCACCATTAGAAGTTGCTCCAGCATTCGTCTGTGAGTTTCTTTCTGTTTCTCTACAACTTTATCAAGCTACGAAAAAAGAGCAAAAATTTGTGAAGTATTTTGAAACTCTTAGTTGCTCAGGCTTTGGGTAATGAAATACTTTAGAAAGCTTAATAATATAAATCCATTTACTAGTCTAATGGTCAGGTCCTCTGGTATCAGTTCAGAAGGGGATATTAAGTTCTGTCAGTCTAATTCTGACAAATTAGAAAAATAACTTAAGGTACTGTTTTGCAGGACCCTCAGTCACCTTCTGTTCCTCCTCCTGCCATGACCGATCCTCAACAGCTACTAATTAACAGTTACTTTTCCCAGGGCTGTGCTTTTCTCATTGATCATTGCGGTAGAGAAACAGATGTCTTGGCAGAGGATGTCTTTGGTTCACACAAATGTAGACCGACTTGGTTGAATAGAAGTAGCTGCCTCATTTGTAGCTGCCTAGGAAGTGAGAGCATTGAATTGTTTTTGTAAGGTAGTTTAAAAAGCCCTTTTCCTCTGGTTTCACAATAAAATGTGCACTACAAGCACAGAAAATAATTCTGCCTCCTTTGCTTACTTGGAGCATGGCTCTGGGTTTCTGGAGCAAGTGCTAAATTTTGAAATGATGGGAAGTATTTTTATTTAATGGTAGCATTTCCTGTTTTGTTTCTCAGAACGCACCTTGTAAAGACACTTGCCTCACAGGTGGCACTTTTATAAGCACACTCTGAACATCAGATTGCTTTTCCTTCCCCAGGGATTCCTTCTGAGTTTCTAAGTATTATTACATAGTGATATTTTAATTTAAATAATCTGGTTTAGGTTTTGGTAATAATTTTTAGGTTTTTTCTAAACTAATAAGGTTCACTGGTATTACACTGTTAAACAAAATAATTTCCACAAACTGTGAGAAAATCATTGTTCTGAAAATTCTCTTGAAATTTTGAATTCAGTATATGATGGAGTTATGAAAGTGTGTATGCATGAAATCAGAGGCATTTTCTTCCTTGAGCATTACTGATCTAGCTGAATTTTGAGGAATGCTCACTGGGAAGGGTCTGTATTGGTGGGAATCATTGTTCCCTCCTTCCCTCACCAGGTCAACACAAGAATTCTTGTATCATTTTTGGAAAGGAGAAGTTTTGAGCTCCTGATAATGACAGTCTGTTTTTGTAGGTCAAGCTGCTTTGCAGTGTTTCTGCCTATTAATAGGAAAGAGTTCATAAATTGGCAGGGTGGGAAGTGAGGCTGATTCTTCCAGCATATCCCCTACAAGGAATTTCATGTGCTGCAAGAAACACTGGGGCTTCAGATTCTTAGGGCCACAGCTTATTTTGGACAATTAAGGAGTGAGATTAATTATCTTTACATCATGTTTATTCAGTTTGGCCAATAGAAGCAAGAGTAGGAAGATCTGGAATGACTAAAATTAAGTTTCTTGAGTGAATATCTTTGGTTTCAACATGGGCTTCCAAGTCTCCTCTCATTTGCCTTAACTTTGTCTAAACTTTATATATTCTCTTATGTTTCTCCTAAACCATTGTTAACTTTTTTGGTGACACTGCAATGTGAAAGGGAAAAGGAACCCATTGGCAAGACTTTGAAAGTGGTTTGAGTCCAAAACATTACAAGAGAAATGAGGACAGAAATTTTGAAAATTACCCATTCTTTCTGCTATTACTTTAGGGAATGTCTTCTCTGTTCCAACATAACAGCTTATTTCTTGAATGATGAAAAAGAAACCTATAACTGTCCTTTTTGTCTGGTCTGTGGTGCTCTTGCAGCAGGTTGTTAAGATTTTCCTCACTTTAACACTAGAGAGGTCTGTCAGTGATTTCTGGAATAAGCATTCTGAAATAGGACCTCTCTAGAGAAAACGTTTCTTACCTAAACCCTTGCATATGCAAGCTTTTTCACTTAGCCAGTACTGCCTTATACAGTAATCACTTGGCTGTTTTTACTGTGCCTCTTACAGAGCCTAAAACTGAATTGCCTTAAAAGATCAGATTGAAGAATACTGGTCATTTTGAATTTCTCCACACTCCCTTCCACCAGAAGAGGAAATATTTTTTTTTTTGTCAGCAATTAACTTATCAGAATGAGAGAATTTTCAGTGTGTTTTATCAGCCTTTCTCTTGGAGCATTTTTTTTTGTACAACTTCTGCATAGGTGCATGAAGGATCATCACCTAGTTTTCTGATTCTTGCCTTATTAGAGGTTGTCTTATCAGGTGAATTTATGCTGTTCTGAGAAGGCAACCTGCCTCCCGGATTTTTGATAAAGTTCTAAGGTGGCAGTTTTTGTGGCTGTGACCCTATCTTACTTGAATTAATAGAAACTGTACATCATCCTTGCGTGTGGTCATGCTTCCTAGTCTCAGTCTGCATTACAACATCAGGTGGGGAAGAAGGCAAAGGTGTGAACTTCTGATTTCTTTTGGCAAGCCACCTGCATGGATGGGGTTAAGAAAGTAAAGTGATGCATTTGTATGGATTGGACCACTGCTTCTAAAGTGCATGTAAGAACCTGAGGGAATGTGTAAATTGCTATCATAAAAAAAACCTGGGATTTCTGCCTACAAGCTGATCGTAAATCAAATGAATCCAGTTTCCAAACATATAAATACCTGATGGAGATGAGTGTTAGTCATCAACATAAACAACATTAACCAAATAGAAAGTAGTCTTGCTTCTGCACTGCTGGGTGTGAAGGATGCAGAACTTGCCAGCAGTGTTTTATGGGTTCAGTATATTCTGTTCACTCTAGAGTGTTTGTTAAATGGCTGTGAGAGGTTAATTCAAGTGGATAATCTAAGCTGCAAGTATGCAAGAGGAAAGGGAGTCATTCCAGGTTTTTGTTTTGCTGTTTTGAGTGAGCAGTGCCAGTGCCTTTTACTTCACAGCTGTGGTTTTGTCAGTGTGGATATCAACAGTTTGGATTACAAACTGTTATTTGGGATAGGAGAGGTGTGTGTTCAAGGCATGGATGGGGAATGAGGAATTTGTAAAAGAACAGTAGTGACTTGAGATCTGCTTACATGAAAGAGTGAGGGAGGCAAGCAACTAAGCTGCTGCCTCTAACCTGTTTTCATGTTGCGGTTTTCTCCTGCTGATCAGATTAGAAGGTGTGTATAGGGTTTCTTTTCAAGAATGCTCTGAAATCAGTTCTACTGTGAGGATTGTGGCATGTGGGAACAAGGTGGAGAGTAAGAGCCCCACTCAGGAGAGAAAGGAATAAGTGCTAGTCCTGTCTCCTGGTACAGGTGGGTGATGGAGGAAAGGACTGGAGAGGCTGGAGAGATCCAGTGTTACAATTAATGCACACTTGAGATCTACATTTAAGATGCATAATAAGTATGGGCATTTGGCCTTGTGGTACTTGTGTGTTACTACACAGCATGCCAGTCTCCAGGGAGCAAATCTGACTCTTGCATTTTCCCTGTGAGGTCTCACGTCTAACTCCAGTGTATCCAGAAGAGAAGAGAAAAGTTGTGTGAACCCCTCTTAATGTGAGATCCTTTCACAAAAATGGTCTTCAGCAGCCTCTGGTTCCTCAAGTTACTCTCTGCAAATGCTAAATCTGAGCATGGAGAAATATCCATTCAAGTGTACGCAAACACTTTTACTTAGCATGTATAGTTCTTGGCTACAAACCACAGAGGACTAATAAGCAGCAGTATAAATGTCTTCTGTTGAAAATTAAAGTGATAAAATCTTAATTAAGTGATTTGTTGTTTTGTTCTTGCTAACCATATGGGCTGCTTGCTAGAATTAATACTTGAACATGCTGTACAATACAATGGAAAATAGGAGAGGCATGGTCTTACGTAACTGTGAATAGTTTAGTAAGCTAAAAATTCACAAGAATTTAATCGTTTACGTACATTTTGCCACTAGCTCATGTCTGAAGTCAAGTCAGGGTGGTGTGTCTCATAACCATTATGCTGTAACTGAACTTTTTATCTCTCTCTTTTTAGACTGTTTTGTGTTTGGCACTGTGTCAGAACCAAATCCAGGTTAGTTACTTTCCTTTATAAGAAGTTCAATTCCTTTAAATAATGTCCTCATAGTAACTATTTTGGAGTGTGTGTAATCTGGAGTTTAGGGTTACTAGAGATTAGGGCAGCAGTTCCTCCCTTGTCTTTCTCAAGCCTAGCTGGGCCAAATTTCCACAGAGCTATGTTGGTGTGCTGGTCCTGCATGCCACATTGTCAACATTATTGTTTCAGTCTCTTCCTCTGAGTAACTTATTGGTGTCCTACAGCTGTTGTTGATGGAAAGCTGTGACCAACCCTTTTAAAACACTGTGAAGATGCAATCAGACTTTGTTAAAAGGCTTATTTAGGTGCATCTTTCTTTGAGGTGGTTTGCACTGGGGTTTTAAAAATGGATGAATTTTTGAAGTAGACTAGATGAGTGCAGAATATGGACTTGCCTCTAGTTTCACTGCTTTTAGAGAAGTTCTCAAGGTGATAGGAGGTTTTGTTAATCAAATGTAATAGAATGAAGGACTTTTTCCTTTCATTGTTTTATTGCAAACTGGGGAGAGTTAAAAACCAGAATTGTCTTTCTCATCAATAAATTTTTTGAAACATGAGAAAAAGACACTATGAATTATGCAATATCTTTATCCTTATCTTTCTCGTCTTACATCACCTTCTCTGATGCTTTTTCATTCTTTGAAAAAATGTGTTTTATTTTTGAATCTGAGAAAAGTTTTTTTGCTGTTTTTCTGTATTTATTAGAGAGCAGCATACCATTCTTTTTCTATTTAAGAGAAGTGGCTATCAATCCAGAGCCAGATTTTTTTCATTAATAACTGAGTCAATCTAACTTAATAAACCATGAGAAGGTGGAAAATCTTTTCAAGCCTTTGTGTCAGACAAAAGCAAAACCAAAATGAAAGTCTATTTTCATTCCTGTTGGGGCCTTTTTAAACATAAAACAATGTACTGTATCCTCAAGTGTGAGAAGTAAGAGCAAGCTTATGTGGCATTTCTTGGGCTGCAGAAAAAAATATCTGTAGAGAAAATTTGGCTGAAAAACCTCTCTGCTTATAGCCAAGGAAGACATGGGTTTTTTCTGTCATGTTCCACACAGGTTTTCCAAAGGAAGATGTGATACCACTTTTTCATAATTTGCTAATTCGTCACTTGTAAATTGTGTTGCTAGTGAGTGAAGCTGTCCTGTCAACAACTTTTCCCACTATGTTCTTAGCCAAATTTGTCAAGAAACTTCAATAAATTTAGGAAGGATGAGCAAGTTGTGAGAGAATGTTAAAGGACCACTAATTGTACAGATGCCTTCTGGAACTGTCAAGGGTGAGAGACATGTGAGTTTAGAGAAGGTAGACCAGCAGAAATTTTGTAAGTAGATATAAACTTTGTCACTGTCATTTCCACATTGTCATGGTGGCAAGGGGGGAATTTAAAAGGGCAGTTCCCATACTTCACAGCTGGTTACACCTCTCTCTTGCTTTTTAGAAAGCTTTAAAAAATGCAAACAAAATCTAAAATTATCTCAATTTAGAGAGAAATTTCAAGACTGAGATTGTGGAATTACAGCATCCTTTGCTTTACCAAAATATACAGTGTGTCCAGGAGTCACCCTAACCTTTCAGTTGTTCTCAGGATGTTTACCCTTGCCGTTTGTAACTGCCACATCCAGTGCAGTGGTGTTAGAAATCCTTTCTCTGCCATTAAGTGTAAGAAGGAAAAAAAGCGTATAAAATTATGTAAAGTAACAGACTGAACTTGCGTTTTCAAGCTTTTTGGACTTCTCTTTAAATCATTTCCACTTGTGCTCAGCATTTCTATGACATAATGCCACAGTGTTCTAAAATAAATTATCCTCTACAGTTGAACTTTATCTGTTTCAAATTATAGTCATAGAGTTTAACCTCTGAGCCTCTGAATGAGCGATGGCCTTTTGTGTGACAATTTTCTCTGAAATTAACTCTCTATATTTCTGTTCAGAAAGCTTGAAAAACACTTGGTAGAAGAATTTTATTCATAATTTCTGCTTTTATTTTGATGGTGATTATATATGCTGAGTAGTATATTAAAATGTTTGTCTGTGTTTAAAAGGAGATGCATACCATATTCTGATATAACCAGTGCATTGCAAGGCAAAAAAGAAATGCAGATAACATTGTTCAGAAAGTATAGCTGCTGCTGTGGTGTAGATAAAGTTTACTTGGGTATGATGTGAGAATATTGGGTACCTGCCTGGATGAAGTTCTTATGATGGCATGTTAACTACTCATATCAAGCAGGTATACACCTGTCTCCCTCAGAATTAGTGGGAGCTGGAATACGTAAAGGTGGCAGCTGTGATATTACTGATCTTACCAGCCATTGGTAAGATGACCTTGATGAGATGAATGAGGAAACATCTGTTTGTATGGATTGTGAATTTGGATAACAGAAAGGAGAAAAAAGATGGTGTCGAAAATAAAAGGCTGATTATCAGAGTCCGAGTTAAACAAAATCATGTCTGTCAGTGCAGTATAAATGAATTGTTTCACAGCTGTTTTTCTTAGGGACCTTCTAGACCTTGGACTTTGTCCTGCTGCCACCTACACTTCTGTTGGATTATAGATTTAGTACTCATTTGTTTTCTTTCCTTGAAGTCATGAGATATTTTCTGTTTAATTTGGTGGGAACTACAGTTAAATACGAATTATAAGTTCATACCTCTCCCATAGGCTTTTCATAGACATCTTCTTGCCATTGCTCAGCTTTTGTTTGAATGGCATCTCGCTGGAGGGCCTCTAACACCTTCTTGGGAGTAACAAAGCCGTATTGTGCTTCAAGCAAAGCCAAGTCAATTTTCTCAGCCTTAAGTACTCCTATAACTTCATCTTGTGCCTGCATAAACACAAAGTAGAATTTTATTTATTAAACCACATAGACAGGTTAGCTTTCGGCTTTTGATTTTTGAGAAAACTAAGTGCCTTTCTAAAGTAGTAAACATGAAGCATCCCAAAATAATCACTGACATGAAGACAGTTAAAATGCATCAGAGAAGTGTAGATGTTTTCATTTTGTTCTGACTAAGCTCCATCTTCATAACCCTCATCAATGACGAAGTACTTTGCAGTGATTAGATCATATAGCCGTTTCTTAACCTGTGTGTAGCATTTACAATGCAAAATTTCAAAGCACAGCATGACTTGTGATGTTATAAGCTAATTTTATGTTGTTAGTGAGAGATGATCTGGGTGTGTAGCTCAGTTGGGAGAGCATCACGGTTCTAATCTAAGGGTCAAGGGTTCAAGTCCCTTGTCAGAATTGGGCTGATGGCTGGACTCAATGATCTGAAAGGTCCCTTCCAACCTAGGTGATTATGAAATTGTGAAATTATGTTGTAAAGGTTCTCAAAGCCTGGAGGAGTTGCACGTTCTGTATGCTTTGGGTGCAAAGTTGAGTTCTGTAGTTTTAGCCCATCTGATACTGTCTGCTTTTGTTGTTACACTGAGCTGGTCTGAACAGTGAAGGCAGAGAACTAACTAATAATGTGATTGTGACTATTGGTAACACACATTCCAAATTCATGTTCTTCCATGTAATTAGAGCAGTTCTTTAAAATAAGATTGATTTTCTTCAAAGCTGTCAGTGGGGTCCATCATGCATATATGTGTACATGTGTGTATGAATATGCATTATGTATTTGTAAACATGTAAGTGTGCACACACACATCAAGTTTTTTGTAAGTAAGTGCTGTAAAGTTATTCTCAATTTGTAAGTGCATTTTAAAAGAACACAATTACTAGAAGGTGATACTATCCGATTTCCAGAAATTATACAGTTTCAGAAAATATAGTCTAAAAATGTTCAGTATAATTTTCTGGTTTTAGTGTCACTGCATTTGTTTCTGGAATTTTATAAAATATACTGTTACCAAATGCTAGATATGATATGCTCTTGGTTATGTCTTCAGTGTGTTCCTTTATGTACATATTTCAGAAATTCTTGTCCAACTTGGCAGATGCACATGCCTTTTTCCTGTCATACAGCATTGTTCAGTAAGTCCATGCTTAACAAATGTATTGTATGTATCTGCAGTGTTTCAAGTAACCTATAGATTCTCTTTCCTCTTTTAAAAATATAAACCACCAAGAAAAATTTCTTGCTGTAAAGTTACTAGCTCCTAGATGCCAAGGTGGAGGGGACAGATACTGTACTAGTAAAAGAACTGTCCCAAGTATTCATTGACTGCAGTGTTCTCAGTTAAAAACAAAACGATGTACATGAAAATCCTAGAATGGTTAAATAGGAAGGGAGCAAATTTTAAAGGAGTATGTATCAGGACAGAGTAACACTTTCAATGTGGCTGCTCTTGGCTGGAAAACTTCCATATGCCTATTTATGACTCTGTTAAAAAAACATAAAATAATCTATTTTAAATCTCGTCATTGTGGAAAATCTTACAAGAGTGATCTTTATGCATTTTCAGTGTTCTGGAATTGGTGGAGAGTAATGGCATATACATTTGAAACTCAATTATGGTTAGATTGACAGCTCTTCAGAGATTTGACTTGGCATTACAGGAGGTGGAAAATTAGGAATAAAATATGACTTCTCATTCCTAATGCTTCCTTTGGAATATCAGACATGATTTAACATGTTTGTGTCAGTGTCATTGTTTTCCAGTTTCTCATTTCACTCAATTCCAGTTTTATATCTTAAGAACTGAAGTGTGTCTTTATGTATGTTAGTATTATTTATGTTAGACAAGTGTAATGAAGTGTGTGTAATACAAATGTACATATATAAATATGTTTACATGGATCTCTCATTTTGAGAAGAAGAGAGAACTTTTAGGAGTGTATGACATCTGAGTTTTAATGTAAATCATTAACTGGCAAGTGAGCAGGACAGAAGTGATTTGCAAACACGGAAATCATTCTGTTTGCTTAATGAAATGTTCTGTAGAAGTCTACCTTGGATCTACCCTGAGAGTTTGGTTCATCTATCATATATCCATATTATGTGTGTGTGTGTTCAGATAGGAATGTGTGTATTATGTGAATACATATGTATGTGTTAAGAATGGAACTACCCAAGTACTATTTAGTTAATAAACTCTGAAACCATGTGGTACTTTTATGCCACTTCGGCCAGTTTGCTCTTTCCTCTGCCTGTGAGCACTTTTAAGTGTCTGCCACTATTTCTGTGCAATCAGCCTGTCACAGAAAAATTCTCCTTGCTCACTGGAAATCTGGTTTCCACTTCCTGAAATTACATTTGACCAGGTTAGGCATCATTTACCACTTGGCAGCTGGCTTGTTTTCCAAGTAGAAAAATGCTCACTCTTCAACTCCAGTATCTTGTGGGCTAAGTGGCTTGCAACACTTATGCTTCATATTTTGGGTAGTTAATTGATTTTTCTAACAAAATATGTTAGAATATTGTTGAGTGAGTTACTACTTGTGATCTGGCGCAAGCTGATTCCTCATGAGTAATGCTAATAAATTTATAGGAGAGGGGAGGTAAATAACATATCTTAAAGGTCTCTGATGTTTTCCATATAGTTTTTATAATGGCACACAGTGCATTCAATGTGCTTGGAAGGGGGCAGCAGAACAGCAAAGTGTGACTCCTTTGTTATGATTGTGATCCTTTGCAAAGGATCATGAATACATAGTGAGTAAATTTTATTTGCTTTTACATGTGGTGTAAAAGATCACCTTTTCTGGCTAATAGCTATAATAAAGTTAGATGGAGTGTTTCCGTAATGTGAAAGCAGCATGTTTTTGGAAAGAGGAGGGAATGGTGTGTTTTTATCTGAGATATAAAATAAGATAAATCACCTGTAATTCACCCTCAAGGACACTAAGAAGAAATAGCAAGTCATCATGAGAGAGATCCTCTCCTTTCTTGAAAGAACTTCTTTGTTTTTTCTCTGCCTTAGGGCTTCTTAGGATGGTACTGGCTTGTGCTACATCATCCTCCTTCTGCCTTCTTTTCACGATTCCTCTCCCACTGTAACATGCCTCTTCTTTATGATGATGGTCTTTTGATTTTTGCTGGCTCAGCTTTGGTCTGGTTGGACTCTCTGTGCTCTTACTTCTGGAATGCATGGTTTATGTCTCTGGAACTGAAGGAAGGTGGGGAAAAAAGTAATTGTTTTATCTAGCAAAGACTGCAAAACTTATTGTTATTTATTATGGGTATTACTCCCTCCAGACTGGTAGATCTCCCTCCCACGCAAGGGTATTTCTCATTTGGCAAATGCTGACAATCTCATGTAAGCTAACTGGACTTGGCTGTCACCCTTACTGGTTGTCTGTAGTGAAGTGAGCCTTAACTGATCTTAGTTGTAACAGCTCCCTCCTCGATATTCACATAGCAGCAACTTTAGCAGCAGCACTCTAAACATCACTGCAGACTGTGCTGCCAATTTGAGAGACATTACCTACCTTATCTTTCAGGGAGACAAGCCTAAGATGATGATACAAGAAGGTTTTCACTAGGAAGATCTTTCTGTTATAATTTTGTGATGTTCCAGCACTTACTGTGTAGCTGTGATTTGTTTTTTCTTTCTCTTCCCAATGAAGAGCACAAAAGCAATCCTCCATTACTGCAAGTTATCCGATTGAATTCCCCATGTTTTGCAAAATGTAGAGGTTAAGGTGTGAGGAGTGTGCTATTTTGTAAACACTTCTTCCTCATTGTCACAATCATGCTCCCTATCTCTGTGTATGTGTCATCCCCCTCCTCCCCTCCAGGTCAGACTACCTTGTTGATTGTGGTGTTACCTCATGATAATCATGTAGTATGAAACCTTATTGCTTGTTTAATTCTGGACTCTAGAGGTGTTATTACCTGGTCAGAGGGAAATTTGTCCTCACTAGGCCCCTTTGAAGTGCTCTTGTTAAGTAGGAGTACTGTAATGTCTTTGCAGATAAATGACTAACACTATATAAATATTGAGTAACTTCAGGAACTCTGTTAAGCTTATCACCACTCAGATTAAGGTATGAATGGATTATAGTCCACCTCTTCAGGAAAACTGTGATGATGAATGCCATCTAGCAGACAAAAGCCCAATCATGGGATTCAAAAGTGATATTAAACAGGCTCCAAATACAAATAGGGCAGTTTTTCATATTAAACTATAAGGCTAGTTGCTGAAAGGTCCAGGAAATTGTTATGATTTATGGTAAGCAGGAGATGATTGCTCTACTCCTTTTTGGCCTCACAAATCTATGGCTCCCCCTTCCGCCAGGTTCTGGCTGTAAATCTACAACTGCACTTGTTAACTATGGTAATTTTACGTTAGACATTACACATAGTTTCTTTTGTTTTTATACAATAAGAGAGGAAATGGAAGAAGATTTTTATTTGTAATGGGTGATGGTACAGACTGTTGAGAATTTATCAGAAGCATTACAAGTGAA
>VZTY01020761.1:1263-99214 GCA_013400935.1 Turnix velox
GGATGACCCATGGTGCATGATGGGACTGGGTATTGCGTTTGTGGCACTGTCCTTTCAGGCACAGTTTGGGCACAACTCTGCACAACACTTTCTTTCTTTCTTCTGTTGTATGGCCTCTGGCATTGCTGCCTCTCTCTCACCTGCAATTCTAGCGAATGAATTTCCCCCTGGCTGGAACTGAGTAAGAGTTTCAAACCATAGGCTGCCCCTTGGTATGGGTCTGTTCTCCATCTGCTTGTGCTTTGCGGTGTAGGTCACTTATATTTTGGTAGCTGTGTCTGCCCTGTGCCTGCTTCCTTTGTGATTGCTTGCCTTCCCAGTGTTAGGATTGTTCCTGAGAGAGTGAAGTGATGTGAGGAGCGCAAGAAGGTGAGAGAGTAGCAGGAGTCCCCGCTTGGTCCTGATCTACCTTCCACATTGCCCTAATGTGAGTGTTTTTTTGCAGATGAGAAGACCATAACAAGTATACACTCTAGTTTTGAGGGACACCACATACACACATGGCTCAGGAGTGCTTGAGTCCTGATTTGTCCCTGTTGTGCTCTTTGTAAGGCCAAGGCAGGGAAGCCTTCCCACACAGCTGAGCTTATCACTGTCTACAACTACCTGAAAGAAGGTGGAGGTCAATCCCTTCTTATATTTAAAAGGGGTTCAGACAGTGTGCCAGTGGAGTTTAGATTGCATGTGAAGGTAAATTTTTGCCCTAAAAGAAATTGTAAGCATTGGAACAGCCTGGCCAAGGTATTGGTTGATGTGCCATCTCTGGGGCTGTTTAAAAATGTCCAGGTAGTTCTTGGTGATGTGGCTTAGTTTTTAAAGATTTTGGACCTGGCAATCTGAAATGTCCTTTCCATCCAAAGTAATTTTATTATTCTTGGAGTGGTTTACCTATTCCTTAGGGGCACCAGATGACCACGCACAAGTGTGTCTTTTCCCTGGTGGCTTATCCCTGTTTCTTCTGCCTCCTTCTGATTGTTGCTCTTCTTTTTGTTGTCCTCTAGAATGTTCCTGTGAATGGACGGACTGGATTGATGTGAGTTACCCAAATGGTTCTGACAGAAACAGTGGTGACTATGAAACCTTTGAGAATATTCTGATAAAGAACCCCAACTGGGTCTGCGCAAAAGTTGACAATATTTCCTGCAGAGCAGAGAAATTCCCTCACATCCCCATTGAAAATCTAGGGCAGGTGGTGGAATGCAGTGTTGACAAAGGGCTCATCTGCAACAACAAAGATCAGCCCATAGGAAGTGTAATACCGATGCCAGTCTGCTTCAATTACGAGATCAGTGTCTGCTGCGTTCCGCCGCATTGTCTTCCATCTTCACCCACAACCACTCCCACGCAAACGCCGACCAGCACAACCAGCAGCACCACCAGCAGCACCACAGGCACAACAAGTGCTGTGACTGGCACACCAACTGGCACACCAACCCTGAGCACTCCACCGAGTGTTGTAACAAAAACAGAAGGCACAGAAACATCACAGCCTCCGACAGAAGGACAAAGTAATTCCCTTTCTGTCTTGTAATTTATTGGTTTTCTTTGGAGAATGGAAGGTTCATTGGCACCTTTATATGGGTTATAATTTTTGTACTGCGAGGAGGTATATTTCATGTGTATTTTTAATAGAATTGTAGAATAGGTTGTTTTGGAAGGGACCTATTTAGTCCAACTTCCCTGTTGTGTGTTGGATCATTGTTTATATATTAGGTTGCTCAGAGCCCCATTCAAACTGAACTTGAATGCTTCCAATGACCAGGCATCCACAGCTTCTCTTTAGGAAACCCAATGTAGTGCCTTATAACTGTCTTCATAAAGAAAATTCTTTGTTATGTCCAATCTAAACCTATTCCCATTTAGTTGAAAGTCACTAGCCCTTGTGCTTTGACATTGATAAAAATTTTCTATCAGTGTATTTTGTAAGCCCTCATTATATACTGAAAGGCCACTGTAAGATCTCCCTAGAGATTTAGCTTCTGGCTGAACAACCCAATTTTCCATGTTTCTCTTCAAGGATGAGGTGTTCTAGCCCTCTTATGATTTTTGTGGCCAACTGCCGCAACTTAAAACTTTCATGTCTTCCTTTCACCAGCAAGCCTAGAGCTGGGTGCTCCAGCAGGGTTCTCATGGGAGGAGAGTGTGTCTTGAACTGAGGGTTCCATTTAGGAGAAAGAATGCACAACATATTTCTGGTTCTTGGTTCTGTTCCTTTGATTATTTGGAACGTGAGCTTTTTCATTTTCATAACACTGCAGAGCTTGCACAGATACTAATTGAACATGCCACATGAAGAGGTAGTGGTCTATCTGTAGAATGTACCTTGACAGCAACAACCAAAGTGAATTCCCCTGGCTTTAAGACTGTTGAACTCATCCCTATAGAATAAATTTTCAGCACTATGGTGGCTGTTTCATGCAGCATTGGTTGAATACATCAGTATTTCCCATTTGAGATTTTAAAATAATCCCTGTGTTATGCAATAGCCATAAAGGAAATGGGTTCCGCTTTATTCTCTTCTAAGTAACCTGTCCTTAGGTTTCTTGAATTCCATTTGCTTATTAGGAAAATATACAAACTTAATAACAAATGTGATTTGCCCGCTTAAACCAAAATGCTGTCTTTTCTCCCTGTCTTGCAGAGGGTACAACACCTGAATCAGGCACAACGACTAGTACTAGAGTTACTCCTACAACTACTCCACTGCCAACCACCAGTACAACGGAAATAGAAAGTCCAGTGTCTACCACAAGCACCACTACTCAGCAGTCAACACCATCCATACCAACAGGCACCGTGACAGTCACCACCTCTCGAGTCACTGAAACAACAACAACCAGCAGGACAAGCACATCAGGACCCACAGCCACAGCATCCACTCCTGGCAGCACCACAGTCAAAACAGAAACAACTACCCAGGAAACCTCTACCACCGGGCCTGGCAGCCCTCCCACAGGCTCACACACCACCTCGGTCAGCACCACCAGCAGCAGCACCTCAGGACCATCTTCACCAATGTCCACAGTGAGCACTACTGTATCATCATCACCAGAATCAACAAGCACAGCGACAGTCACCACCTCTGGATTCACTGAAACAGGACCAACCACCAAATCCACCACTTCTGGCCCCACACCCTCTGCATCCACTCCTCACAGCACAACAGTAAAAACAGAACCAACTACCCATGAGACCTCTACCACTGGTACTGGCAGCCCTCCCACAGGATCAGGTACCACTATCATGACCACCACAACCTTAGGGCCATCTTCCCCAGTTTCCATCATCAGCACTACTGTATCACCATCTCCAGAGTCAACAAGCACTCCAATAGTTACAACCTCTGGAGTCACTGAACGAGGATCAACCACTTCTGCTCCCACACCCACAGTATCCACTGCCTACAGTACCACAGTAGTAACAAACTTTGGCAGCATTTTGACAGCCCCTTCATCTCCCACTACTCTGCCAGGATCAACTGCTTCCTCTACAATCACAACTTCAGGACCATCCTCCCCAGAGTCTATTGGTAGCACTACTGTAACTCTGTCATCAGGATCAACCAGCCCTGTGTCAGTCACCACCTCTGGTACAACTCCTACAGAATCTTTTACCACCACTTCAGGAACAACCTCTAGAAATTTTACCACAGTCACTGCACCGACCACCACCACCATTGTTTCCACTGTCTCAACTAGTACATCTGGGCCTACTACAACATCAAGTGCAGTCACCACTTCAGGAAGTTCTACACAGAGCACAGTTACTTCACTCACTACTTCAATTCCAAAAAATTGTACCATTTCACCTAATGAATCTTACGCGGTGAGTAGATTTCATGAGTTTTTATGAGGTTTTTTAGCATTCTTCTTTGAATGGAGACTGTGTTAATAACACAGTGTTAATAACATATAGGCTATTTATTAATGTTGAGAAAAAAATACTTATCAATCTATTTTATTTCTTTCTGCTTTCTTGAATCAGTATAACTTCCAATGATATTTGGTTTGATAGCTTATGTACTGCTAGTAGATTTTCAGTGATGGTTTTAAAAAGACTTTCTTCAAGGAATTAGCTCACACCTCAGTGTTTCTCTTTATTATATGATAGCTTTGATGAATTCATAACCAAGGACTTAGTGCTAAATTCTTGTCTGCTTCTGCTTTTGAATAGGTACAGTGCAATCCAACAAGAAACCATAGGGATGAACAACTCTGAGTTAGGAATGAGTTATAATTCGTTTTAGTCCAGTTTCAGGAGAGAATTGGGAATCAGATCACCACATTCAAATGCCTGTGAGATTTGACCCAGAATTCATTGGTTTTGAGAACACTCACCTCTGACTCAGACAAGCTAATGTCTTGTACATTTCTAAAGCCTCCTCACAGTTTAAACGTCTAACTTGCTCAGTAAATCTGCAAGGATAAAAAATTATGTTTCTGAAAAACTGGTGGAAGACAAAAAAAGCATACAGTCAGAGAGCATTAGACATTACTCCCCACATAGCTGATATTACTATAGTTTAGGCTGGTAATTTGTTCCAAGCATTCATGGGAGGGATTGATCATATATTGATCACTGATGCTGCTCAGTGTCTTTCACTATTGATTGGAGAAGGGCTAGAGGTCATGAGATTAGAAAAGACACCTAGCTTTCAGATAGCTGAAAGAAAAAATAAAGGCAATTCCTGCTTCAGTTTACTGACCTGACTTTTAAAGTAGTGCTTTTTAATTAGTAGCTTTCAATAGTGCTAGGTCATTTTGCAGGTCTCTGCAGTTTCTTCCCATTTTCACACCTCTGGTGGTGAAACAATTGTCAAGGAATATAAGGCAATTCAAAGCTTTGCAAAAGATATTGAAGTATAACTACTGTCAGCCTGACTGCTTCACAAGATTTCTTTCTCTTCTTCCTCTCCTTCTTTCCAAACACAGCCAGGAGACTCATGGTGGCTCTGTAACTGCACTAATGCAATATGTATAGAAGACAATATAATCCAGTTGGTTCCTGTCATCTGTAATCCACCTCCTAAACCTACATGTGCTAATGGCCTTTCTCCTGTGCAAGTCATTGATAAGGATGGATGCTGTTGGCACTGGGAGTGTGATTGTAAGTATATATTTTGTTTAATATTTTATCTCCTGTGGGATCAAAGAGCTGCAATGTTTATTAAAATAACGTACAAAGCTGTGATTTTCAGACTTGTAGTGTTGGTCTCTTTGGAATACTTCATTGATTCTTTTAAACCAGCTAGGGGCTTTTACTTAATTTGCCATAAATTCTTCATAACTATTGTGCTAGTAGAATAAAATGGTCTCCCAGGGCAGGATTTAGATGTCCAGATGCATGCTTCTATATGCTAGAAGCCCACGTGTAGATTACTTATTCAGACTGTGAATAAAGTTATATTTAGGGTACAAGAAATCCTAGTCTTGGTTGTCTGTCAGAAATAGGTCAGATGAACTGTGCCCAGAAAATGCCTGGTTTTCTTTGCTGTTGATGAGTTCTAGATAATGAGCTCATATAGACTTTAAAAATCTACATGGTTAAAGTTAGCTTAGATAACATGCACATTTTGCTTGTAGTCTGATTTGATTCTTGCCACAAGAAGCTAACCTAACTTTTTTTATTTTTAATAGGCTACTGCACTGGCTGGGGAGACCCACATTATATGACTTTTGATGGGCTGTACTACAGTTATCAAGGGAATTGTACATATGTCCTTGTGAAAGAGATTAATCAGAAAATTGACAACTTTGGTGTCTATATTGATAATTACCATTGTGATACACGGGACGTTGTCTCCTGTCCTCGAACGCTCATTGTGAGACATGAGACTCAGGAAGTGCGCATGGCAACAGTCACACCAAATACTCTACAAGTAGAGGTACTGGAGAACAGTACATTTGATATCTCACTTAAAATATTAATACAGCATCAGCTTGATAATTAAATTCACTACATTAGGGAGGAACATTAAAAAGGAATCTCTATTAGAGTTTGGATTATAAAATAGAAGTACTTTCAACGACTGTTTTTTTAACTCTGAATATGGGGGGAAATTTCTACAAGTCCTTCCTTTTTCATCTTTTCAGTGCCTCATCTCTCCCAAATACCTAAATGTGAACAATCTCCTAGGAGTTAATAATAGAAATTCCTTTATAGTTAATGTAATAAAGGAAGACAATAATTTTGAATGGAGGATACAACATAAACTAGTCTTAACAAGGAAGTACTTGATTTAAGTACCATCCCCATGCATTTTCATGAGTTCTCTCCAATGCCATAGTCACGCTAATAAATCTCTTGAATTTAGCTGGTTTAAAGCTGGTTTATCAGTGGCTTGTAGGTCAGGGGATTGGAACTCGATGATCTTTAAGGTCCATTCCAACCCAAACTATTCTATGATTCTTTTCTTCGGCTCAGAGAAAAAATGTTTGACCTCCAGTAACATAAAAGAAAATACAGAGACCTTTTTTTAGAAACTAAAAGCAGGTTTTTGCTTTTACATTTTATCACCAATGCAAAGTAATGAACAGTCAATTGTTTTCTGAAGTCAAACTAAATAAATGTCTCTCTTCTGTTTTCTTTTATTGATTAGGTGACAGTAAACAGGCAGGCAGTGGCTTTGCCTTATAGAAAATTTGGTTTGCGCATCTATCAGTCCGGCATAAATCGTGTAGTGGAAATTCCTGAGCTGAAAATGAATGTGACCTACAATGGCTTGTCCTTTTCTATCAGAATGCCCTACAGCCTGTTTGGCAACAACACTCATGGACAGTGTGGTAAGGCTTACTCTTGTAATTTTTGTATCCCCAGAAAATGACAAACTGGTAAATGACAGCCCTGCCACAAAGATTAATAGAATTTGATAACAAATCTCTGAGCAAATTGTTTATCCCCCTACCAATTTTAGGTGTTTGCAACAACAACACAGCAGATGACTGCATGCTGCCAGATGGAACAATTGCAGAAAACTGTGAAACCATGGCAGATCACTGGCAAGTTGATGATCCCTCCAAACCACAGTGCTCTCCAGGCCTACATCCTACAAAAGCACCTGGCACAACCCCTGTGCAGCCTTGCAAAGAATCTTCCATCTGCAATATCCTTTTGGGAAGGTAAACATTCCTCTAGGGTTTTATAAGCCTTTGATCTTCAAATGAAATGGAAATTTTTGGGTTCATTTCTCAATATAAAGTATTTCTAACTAATACTCTATTTATTATAGCCTTGTATGTTGCTTCCATTCCTTTTTCTGTTTCTAGTTATTCTTTGCTGATAGTTTATTTCCAACCTAATGGTGGCTCCACTAAACTTTCATGTAGTTCTCAAATTCTTTAATTCTCTCTGCCCTCCAATTGTCTATTTTCTATATTGCATTTTCCCACACTAACTTAGCAGAAAACAGGGTTCAGCCAAGAACAGTGATTTTTAGAGTATTGAGTCAAAATTTTAAAATAATAATTAAAAAGACTCTTCCAAAAAGGTATTACATTCAATAATATTAATGCAGTTTCTGAATAGGAAATACTGGTGTTTTGTAGATGAGGAGGTTTTAAGACAGTTTGAAAAGTTACAATCTAGATATGTACACTTAGTAAAATTCTATAATTGACATTGCTCACATCTCCTTGAGCACTGCTGTTGCTGCGTTATAACATGTGAAACACATTGAAGAATTGGTGGATTATCAGTACTAATAAGGATAAATGTTTTGTTTCTAGCGTGTTTGAGCCATGCCATAGCTTTGTGCGGCCTGACAAGTACTATGCAGCCTGCGTTTTTGATAGCTGTGTACTTCCCAGCTTAGACCTGGAATGCTCAAGTCTGCAGGTCTATGCTGCCACCTGTGCTGATCAAGGTGTATGCATTGACTGGAGAAGTCATACCAATGGTGTTTGCAGTAAGTATTTGGCCCTTTGCCTTGAGCTATTAGCAAAACTTGTATAGAACTCTTTTTGTCAGCGATGTCCTAACAGTAAGTTGCATTGCTTTCTGATCAGAGCAGACACCAATAAATCACAACTACTGCTTTCCTTTGGTAATTTTACAGATAACATTTTTAACCATTGAAATGACAAATGACCCTGCATAAATATACATCCATTGACTGTGCTAGAACCATCTACATCAGTAGATGCTTTTTTGTACATAGGGAGTTTTGTGTTTCACTGTGACCAGCACAGTGAATTTAGTGACATTTGCTATAATTTTCAGGTATAGTAAGAAGAGAAAAGAGAGTGGGAATAAACCCCCCTTTGAAAACTTTTGAATAAGGCACTGAAATTATGAAAAAAAGTAATCAAGATCTAGACTCATAACTTTATCTCCTTAATTTAAAATGTGTTGTTGTATCTCAATGACCAAATTAGTTCCCTTCAGAGACATGAGTCTGGGACTATTGTTTTCTTTTTGCTTCTGAAGACTGTCAAAGATACATAGGAAAATGTTTAGGTGGTGCTTAATTTTTTGGCATAAGGTCATGGGGCTTTTATATGACTGAGCTGTGCCTCCTTTTTATTTTCCCATACCAGCTTACAAATGCCCCTCAGATAAAGAATACAGAGCATGTGGTCCTATTGAAGAGCCAACCTGCAAATCAAGGTAAATAATTCCTTCCCTGTTAGTCATAGCTTATACAACTGTTTAGTCATGTCTAGTGCATAGGGGGTTGAGAGACATGTCATGTCTTAAATTGACTGTAAAATTTGGTACTACTGTGCTCTTGATCCTAAATATGTGTGCCCATATTGTTTATATTGTTGGGCAATAGTGAACATGAACACTAATGATTCCCAAACTGCAAATGTGCAGATCATTTCCCACTGCATCCTCAGTAAAATGCTGTTTGGTATAATCTTCTTCTTCATGCCTGTGACAGTAATGAAATTCCTCTGAACATTCTGTCCAATACAGTCAACAAAACGAAACTTCAACTAAATTTGTGGAAGGCTGTTTCTGTCCTAATGGAACAATGCTGTATGATGCTGGCGTGGATGTCTGTGTGAAAACCTGCGGTGAGTTGTACTGCTTCACTTGGATGCATGTTTGTTTCCTCTTTGTTGTTTCCTTTGCATGTGTGTAACATAGATTTGACTGTATGCAGTACTCATACAACACAGAATGCAGATGTCTAGTGCTGTGTGAGTAGTAATTGAATTTTTTAATATATTTTCACAGGCTGTGTTGGTGTGGATAAGATACCAAGAGAGGTATGTGGGCATATACTTTCGTATTTCAAGTAGAGGCTGGGGGTAAGGAGAGAGGAGCATTCTCTGCTGCAGCTGTGTTTTGTGTTCTCCATACTTTTCAGTCCATTTTTTTATTTTGTTCTTTTTAATTCATACCCATGTGAACACTCGCTTTATTTTCTTTACTGACAGTTTGGAGAACAGTTTACAGTAGACTGTCAGGACTGTATTTGCCTGGAAGGTGGAAATGGCATTGTATGCAAACCTCATGTCTGTGCTGACCAAAATAAGACCAGTTGTGATGGAGAAGGTTTATACGCAGTTGATGTATTTAATCCTGAAGATTCCTGCTGCCCTATTGTCACCTGTAGTAAGTTTATACTTCTATGTCTAGTTTTTCTATGTCTTTTAAGAATAGAAGGGAAAAGATAAATCTTTTAGCACCAGAGACCTGCAGAAGGGAGTCAAAATCAGCTTGTGCAGTGTTAGAGAAAATACATTTTAATACTGCAGTGACTCATCATGACTGACTTTTCAATTAGGGGACATAATGTGACTGAATCTGTAGTTGTTGAGTTCGGGATGACATTTTATTTACTTAAAATGCAGATAGATTATGGAATTCTATGTGGTGTCATTTTGTGTCAGTTGCCTACACCTTGAAGAGGGTAACTGTTGTCCTCTGCTTCTCTGCAAAGTACCATGATACATGATAGTAGAAAAAGTTTTATAAGCTAGTGTATTCTCCCGTTCTGTATTTGGTATATTGTTCTCTTTCTGAAAGTAATTTTTTTGTAGAGGGCCTGGGGTGCTACATATCAATGAAATGTTTATCCTACATGCTCTGATGATGCCTATTTCTCATAGTTGTGATTTAGTGTACTTTCTGACTTTATTCCTTTTTTTTCCCTCAGAATGCAATACAAGCCTGTGCACAACTGTAGCCCCCAAGTGTAAACTGGGATTTGAAGTTCAGTCTCATATTCCCAGTGGTCAGTGCTGTCCTGTGTACCAGTGTGGTAAGTCCTTTGGAAATATATTACCATGATTAGCATTATATATTGAACAATTTAGCGTCGTGCTTAGTAAGAATGTATTCAATAGCCTATTGAAAGAGGGAAATAAACAGCCAAGATTCTACTATTAACATTTATCACTACTTCTACAGTCATGACATACAACTATGAAATCAGATATAGCTCAGATGGCCCAAGGTCAGTGTTCTAGAATAGCTGCAAAATTAACTGGGTCAGTGACCTCAGTACAATCTAGCAAGTATGCTTAATAGAAAATGGTTTTACAAAATCTGCTTGTATCTGTTAAGTGGATGTTATTGACTGTGTGTATTGGGCCAAATCATTCAGTCATTTTGCAGACGGGTTATTTGTTTTTCTATTTTAAATATGCCATATCTGCTATAACAAATGGGGTATAACCATTGTGTTTGACCATGTGCATTGCGATTCATTGTGGAAGAAATTAGTTAGACTAAGGTGGGCTGAAGACTTCTATAATCTCTCCTATGTAACCACCTAACTCCTTGTTTGTTAACAGTTCCCAAGAGGGTTTGTGTACATCAGAATGCTGAGTTCTTGGTAAGTTCCTATTTCAGTGGTCTTCTGAAAACATTTAAAAGACCAGTTAGTAATCAGAAGTACTATGACAAGTTTTATCTAGTACAATCACTACTGTAGAAATTTTCAAATTCTTGTTAGGATGTCATCAATATTATGAAGACAAAATCTTTTCTGAAAAGGTTGCTTTGTACAAAAGAGAATGAAGAGTTGTTTGCATATCAGTATCAGAGAGAGATTTGGTTTTAAAGTTAAGTGGGCATACATTTTAAAAAGTCAGTCCATATTTACTGTCAGCATGTTATTGCTGTTTTATGAACTCTGCCTTCAAAAATGAGAAGTATAATTCTAAAGAGACATATTCTCAATGAATTCTGTTTGGTCTAGAAAATGTTTTATTGCAGATATGTATATGACATCTTTCCTTTTAGAAAATTCAATTATGATGCATTAAATGAAATTCAGTATTTGAAACACTGTCTTCATATATGGCTTATCAAATAGCTATCAAATACAGTTTATGATTGTTTCCTTTTCCTTTCCTTTTTGTTTGCAGACTTTTTCAAATTTAAGAAATGAGCATCATGTGTTAAATTTCATTAATATATCACCCTTTTTTTCTTAAAATTTATAGCCTAACTCCTCAGTCTTTGTTGATAAGTGCCAGAATTGTATCTGCACTAATGAAGTTAACACCAGCACTCAACTGAATATCATCTCATGTGAACATATTCCATGCAACATATATTGTAAACCAGTAAGTAACAAGCTTACAACAAACAAACAAACAAAAAAAAAAACCCAACCCTAAAACATCCACGTATGTGAAAAGCAGTTTGATCAATGGGTGGTATATGCAAAGGACATGAGCAGAAATCCAGAGTCCTTGAGCAGAGATAGCAACTGCCCTTAAGCAATCTATAGCATGAATTGTAACTGTGTAACTTACAGTATTCAGTTCACATTGGGAGGATTAGCTAGGAAATTGCTGTAGAGTACTCAATGGAGTGGTCAATGATTATTAGGGATTTTTATTATAGCTCTTAACTTTATTCCACCTACAGCCTGCTTGTATTACTTGCCTTCTTAGATCAGAAAAGAAATCTAGAGAGCACTTTGAAGTATAATCAGTTAATGGGTTGGCATATTCTAATTTCTCTTTCAAAATGCATTTATCACAATGCTTTAATTTTTAACTAAATTTACTTTCTAGGGATATGAACTTCAACCAGTGAAAGGTGAATGCTGTGGAAGATGTGTGCAGACTAAGTGTATTATACATACAGCTAACAATTCTACACTCATCTTGACTGTAAGTAACTTCTACATTGACATTGCTACCAAATTTATGAAGTTCCTTCTTTCACAGAGACAACATTTTCATGTCAGATCAAAGTACATGAAAGGTCAGAGGTTCACCTAAACCAAAGCCCATCTACAATTTTTTGGCATGAAAGGCTCTTCCTGGAATAACAAATCCAGTATCATTGGGAGGGTTTTACTT
Source organism: Turnix velox (assembly GCA_013400935.1). Taxonomy (NCBI): domain Eukaryota; kingdom Metazoa; phylum Chordata; class Aves; order Charadriiformes; family Turnicidae; genus Turnix; species Turnix velox. The sequence continues at coordinate 13,533 of VZTY01020761.1, forward strand.
GTGATGTCTAGAAGCTTGGGCTTTTATGTATTGCTCAAAAAACACTATTAAAGACAAGCCTGTGTATGAAATTACTTTATTGCCCACGTGGAATGAAAATTTTAGGATTGTTCTTAATTACCATGTAACAGTTTAGCTTTTCCTAGGCAGAATCCATTGACATAGATGATTTTGTTAATAAATCTAAATGTACTTTAGACGGATTTTTCTTTTCCAAGATAAAGCCTTTATAAGACTAAAGAGTCTCTCTACTTATGACACTCTTTATCCAAAATGGCTGTTAACCTAAAATTACAAACCAGGAAATAAAGAGGAAAGTTATCATCAGAGGACAGGAAAATTTATATTTGAGATCTCTTCAGCTTTCCTCATTACATTTTATACTTTGCTTGCAGCCTGGAGAATTCAAAAGTGATCCTTACAACAACTGCACCATTTATAGCTGTTCAAATATTCACAATCAGCTTATCTCTTCTACATCTGAGATTACCTGCCCAGCATTCAGTGAGGACAGCTGCAAACCTGTAAGTAAATAAAGAAACTTGCCCTCTTTTCAATTCATAGAGTACTACCATTTAGTTCACCCAACTAACTAGCAACAAACGTAAAATTAAGCTGTGATGATCGTTCACTGAAGTGACTCAGTCCCAAGAGCAAAAATTTCTGCTGCATCTGCACACAGACCTATAGAAAGTATAAAAGAAAGTATCTGAGGGAAAGTTCGAGGCTTGTAGCTGCAGGTGTCTCTCAGCAGCCAAAACACTGGTCAGCACAAAATTCTCTGACTACTTTGTGCAGAGTCCTATCTGAACACAAATTGTGTTTTCCTGAGTGTTACAGAGGCACAAGCTGTTCAGACAGTAGTCTTGCACTAACCACATGCATGCTTCCCATTCAAATATAGAAGTCTTAGAGAAAATGTGTTCTGGAAATGTTTCTGAGGTTAATTGTTGCATGATGTTAACTGCTTCAAAGTATTATCTTTGTTTCCAAAATCTTTTGTTAATTACTTGATTTCAATTGTGGAAGAGGCTATTATCTTTGTTTATTCAGATCAGTCCTACAGTTTCTTACTGGAGATTTCCAGCCTTTGCAGAATTGTTCTCTTCAGTTTTACTCTAAAAGCCTCTTTAATACAAAAAAGAAAATAATATTATTTTTCCTGTTTCTTTGTTCTTTTAGGGAACTATTACATTCTTACCTAATGGCTGTTGCAAAACCTGTAAGTATGGAACTGTACCTGAATCAACAATGCAGAGAATTATTTTTCTTCTTATATCAACCCATTTTCTTCTTATATCAACCCAAACATATTTTCCAAACATAGAGGCATCTGTATTTCTATTTAAATAGATACATTTATATTTATATTTATTATTCCAAGCATTCAATGTCTGATCTCTCTGGTAAAATTCAACCTAAAGCAGAAAGACCTTTTAAAACAACTCTTTGAGTGCACTAGTGAAGCCCAGGGACTGCTGAACTGCAAGAAACTCCTGGATTTATTTCACTGAATGTATTTTTCTGACCTTTCCCCAAAGGTGCACCTCTGGATAGTCCCACGCCATGCTCTGTCCGTCAAAGAAAAGACTTTATTGTCCATAAGGGCTGCAGATCTGAGGACAGAGTTGTCTTGACTGAATGTGAAGGAACATGTGGAACCTTCTCACTGTAAGTAAACTGACTGGACAATGAGATTCGAAATCTCATTGGCACTCGCTGGCACTGAGTGTGTTTATATAAAAGGAACAATAAATAGGTAGACTACGGAATGGTAGAAGACCTGAAACTATTGGCTCCCCAAATTACAGGCCCAAGATCATGAAATCTGTGACTGAAAAATTGATTTGTCTTAATACAAAGTAGAAAAGTGTATTAAATTATCTTGGCATTTAGATAGCAATGAAAAAGTGTATTCATCCATTAAGAGCTCATTTGTCTGTCATTTGTGCCAGACCACCCTAGCTAGAAGACATCAGAGAGAACATGGAGAATCCAGAGAACATGGATTATTTCCTGAAATGGGAATGAGCCCAGACTGCAATCAGACCTGATGCTCATAAATTGAAATGCTAATCCACAGTAGCATCTAAAATGAAATATACATTGATCTCTTAGATTTAGACATGTGCCAGTTTTATACTGTAAAGAAAACAAATACTTTATTGGTGTTGTTAGAATTGTTTTAATGTACATTTTTCTCCAAAATGAGAGAATGTGTAAGGAAGTGGCTGTAAGAAAGTAGCTAGCAGGACACCTGGCTATTAAAGCACTGGTAAAATATAATTCCAACTCCCCAAAGAAACTATCATTTGCTGCTTGTAGTTGAATATGCCACAGAGGACCATACATGAGAGAAAATTGGTTTTTAGTCTCGCAATGTACCACAGTTAACCAGTGGGTTTACTAGTATTTTGAAATACTGTATCATCTCAGACTCTTGTTGTAGTTGCCTCTGCACAAGAATACAATTAAAAAATGGCTCTTGCCACAATTTATAGCCTGCTATTGACAGATTCTGCAGATTTGGTATGGTGGTTTGGAAGCTGATAAACACAAGTCTGCAAAAAATAGTTAGCATTGAGACAGAAACAGAAAGATCTGCTGATTTGTCCTGTTAAAATTGCCTGCTTTGGGGTATGCATGTGGTTCACATTATGCGGTTACAGCCCTTGCAGCTGATTGATGTGATGCCATTGTAGATGGCATTGCAGCTACTTCTCTAGGCAGTTTTCTTATTCAGATCAGGGCGTTGTCTGCCCTTAACTGTTGATCTGATATATTTAACATCCATCAGCACTGGAATAATGAGAGGAATCTAAGGAAGCTGAGCTCCTTGAACTCACTAGGGTTTTTAACTGAGACTTTGACGCTAATTGCTTTACTGTAGAAGAGTCTTGGCAAATGCAATGAGCAGCGTTTTTGTGATAGCCACTCCCTTGTCAGATGAGCTGAGCACTTTCATTAGCCACAACAGTGGCTCTTCTACATATTATTCGAAACTTCTCGCAACAGTGCTTGCTTCTCCTCTGTGTGCTGACTTCTACCGCAGAGTAATGTTGCCGTTTTCCATGTTAACAGATACTCTGCTGAGTCCAATTCTATGGAGCACAGCTGTACCTGCTGCAGGGAATCAAGAACCTCCGTGAGGGAAGTGAAACTTAAATGTCCCACTGGGCATTCGATTTCACATAAGTACGTGTACGTGGAAAGCTGCCGCTGTCTGGACACTGAATGCCAGAGCAGCTCACAGTCCAGAGAGTTGCTGAGCACAGAAGAAAATGACCAGGCGAAGGCTCTGAACCGCGTCAAGAGGGCCATCAGTTTAACATCAAAATGAAGCAGAAAAACCCTAGTAACATTCAACTGAAAGGACTGCACCACTCTTATCTCCCTTGACTAGTTTTGAATTTCACTTTTCAACAAGTTACTGTATCCCTCTGCTAATTTTTAACAGTGCTCTATTTATTTGCGCACAAAATAAGAACACTATTTTGCATTCTTCCAAGTGCACAGCCTTTTAGGTCCTTTTATAATCAGCTTATTTTCTCTGAATGATTAAAAGCACATTTCAAAAAACACGGATTTTGTACTTATTCACGTGCTGTCTTGATGAGCCTGAGTTTTAAAAGAGAAGTTCCTTTTCAAGGAAGTCAGTTGACTTATTTTGTAGATTTTGGGGATGTATTTTGCTGTTTCCTTAAAAACTGAAGTATCAGAAATATTTGGAAGACTCAATGAAGTAATCCAGATGACTTGGAGAAACTTTTAGTTCAGCAACAGATTTTTTTTTATCAGAACTGTGTATATTAGATTGTCTCTGTTCATCACAATTACATATTTTCATTGTACAAGGTAGTCCTTCAGCTACGAGAATATCATGTTCATTCGCATCTTCCTATAGTAAGATGTCTCAAATTCCAGCATTTTCCAAACAGATGCCTTGTACTAATCTGAGCTAGTAATCCTAGGCTTCCTATACAGAAAATGGAGAGAAATAGACATTTTCAGCATTCTTTTGTCCCACAACAAAGGACCCAAAGGAGGTTAGATGAATTGAATTCTAAATTTCCCGTTTATCTGATCTTAGTCTTAAAAGGAATTGAAAGCGATTAGCTGAGAAATGGACATCTTTCTTGAATCATCTGAAGTACAATTAGGGTAATCCACACCTTGTGGTGGGTGTGAAAAGTGGTTTTGGCATTATTTTGTCTCTGCTAATGAACACTAATTGTCTTTTACCTTTCTGAGAACTTAAAGTGACTGCTTGAGCCACAGCCAATCTGAAGACAAGCACCCCTAAAGAATTGGCAGCACCATTTTGGGTTGCTACTAGTACTGACAAATGTGTTGCAGTTTAGAATGCAGATACTGCTGGAAATGCACAGAAAAGGAAACTCTACGAGTTTTACATCCTTATAATATTATCATTATAGAGTTAATTTCTGTGAAGGGGTAGATGTAACTGATCTAAGGATGTTTCATCAATTTGCTAAGCAAGCTCCAGAACTAATGAAGCCTAGTTTCTGATTTAGTATGGGTTTCTAAGGATTTTTCAGAGTTTTCTCCTGGGGCATTTGCAAGGTCACTCAGTGTATTCTTTGTTATCCAACAGTTTCTTTGCTGACACTACATCCATACTTTTCCATGAGTCTCTAGAAAGAAAAGCACATCTCTTGAAATCTGTTGACATTTAGTTGCTTTTGAGATCTTCATGTTTGGAGTTCAATTTGGCTGAAGTTAGCAAATAGCTTCTGAAGACAAACACAAGGACTCATCAAATCTGCCTTGCTTCCTGTGAAAAAGAGATAAAACAATCCACTGAAGACTAAAATATCAATTGCCTCCCTTTTTCCGTTTGCTCTGTAGTTTGCATGGGCTCCATCCGTCCTTTCTAGCTATGGGCAAACTGCTTCTGAATCAGGAAGTTGAAAGATCCCATAGAAAAGTCAGTAAGGCTGCAGATTTTGGCTTCGCCACTGCAGGGCAGTCTGTGGCTAAGAATGTAGAATTACTTAGTACATCAAAAAGTGAGATCTTATAAAAAATTACTCTGTACTTCATCAAGGTGAGGGTTTTACCTCTGAGAAGAGTAAATGCTGTTTTTACCCCAGACAGCTGTATGCTTTTGTCCAGCAGCACTAAAAAAACCTCCTGTTTTGATAGGAATTTACATGAATGCGGAGGATGGTGTTCCTTACAGTGCTCTAGATTATAGCAGTCCTTTTGTTGCTGGATAAGTGGTACCTATAAGCAGGGTCCCAAGCTGATGCTGTCAGAGCTTTTCAAGTGCTTGGCAGNCCAATCTGAAGATAAGCACCCCTAAAGAATTGGCAGCACCATTTTGGGTTGCTACTAGTACTGACAAATGTGTTGCAGTTTAGAATGCAGATACTGCTGGGAATGCACAGAAAAGGAAACTCTACGAGTTTTACATCCTTATAATATTATCATTATAGAGTTAATTTCTGTGAAGGGGTAGATGTAACTGATCTAAGGATGTTTCATCAATTTGCTAAGCAAGCTCCAGAACTAATGAAGCCTAGTTTCTGATTTAGTATGGGTTTTTCAGAGTTTTCTCCTGGGGCATTTGCAAGGTCACTCAGTGTATTCTTTGTTATCCAACAGTTTCTTTGCTGACACTACATACTTTTCCATGAGTCGCTAGAAAGAAAAGCACATCTCTTGAAATCTGTTGACATTTAGTTGCTTTTGAGATCTTCATGTTTGGAGTTCAATTTGGCTGAAGTTAGCAAATAGCTTCTGAAGACAAACACAAGGACTCATCAAATCTGCCTTGCTTCCTGTGAAAAAGAGATAAAACAATCCACTGAAGACTAAAATATCAATTGCCTCCCTTTTTCCGTTTGCTCTGTAGTTTGCATGGGCTCCATCCGTCCTTTCTAGCTATGGGCAAACTGCTTCCGAATCAGGAAGTTGAAAGATCCCATAGAAAAGTCAGTAAGGCTGCAGATTTTGGCTTCGCCACTGCAGGGCAGTCTGTGGCTAAGAATGTAGAATTACTTAGTACATCAAAAAGTGAGATCTTATAAAAAATTACTCTGTACTTCATCAAGGTGAGGGTTTTACCTCTGAGAAGAGTAAATGCTGTTTTTACCCCAGACAGCTGTATGCTTTTGTCCAGCAGCACTAAAAAACCCTCCTGTTCTGACAGGAATTTACATGAATGCGGAGGATGGTGTTCCTTACAGTGCTCTAGATTATAGCAGTCCTTTTGTTGCTGGATAAGTGGTACCTATAAGCAGGGTCCCAAGCTGATGCTGTCAGAGCTTTTCAAGTGCTTGGCAGCTCTAGGTCAAACTGTACGTGTCAAACCTCCACCCCTTTCTGCACTCTTAATCACCTTAGAGCTTTGTAGTTTAGTTTGCAATTGTATTACTATTGGAACCAGATGACCAAATTGAACACATTAAACTTTTTCCAGCAGAGAAATCCACAAATAGTCTTTTGGAGAGGAAGAAAGGAAGGAAGAAAAGAAGGAAAGAGAAAAAGAAAGAAAGAGAGAAAGAGAAGGAAGAGAAGTTCTACAAAGAAAGTAGTAGCAGCAGTGCACAGTACTTTTACTCCTTCCCACAGCGCTCTTGGAAGTAAATGGAGATCCATCCTATGTGATCCCATGGAACGAGAGCTGCTGGATTGCTGGTCACAAGCAGAAATTGATCTCAAAAATCTAGGAGCCAAACTGAAGAAATCTCTCACAAGGAACCTTCCAATCCCATTGTCCCCCAGACAATACCTACTGTAAGGAGCACTGACAGCTTCATAAGAAGCATTGGTGCTGGAATTAAATGGGCTTGACACCCTCTGTCCTCCAAAAATGCCTCTGTTCTCCAGGAATTTCCTTGTCTTTTGGAGTCTAGCAGGAAGGGAGCCATAGTAAGACCCTAAACAGAATTCAACTGTGTTCCTCTCCACTCAGAATTTCTGTCTAGTTTCACACTTTCTCAGGTGACAAAGGATTCCTTCTTGGTGTGTTTCTTTTTAGTGATCTCCAGTTACAGGACAGTTTTAGTTTTGCCTTGAAAAAGGAGGAACCTTTCTTGGGAGGCAAGTGGGACTTCTAGCCATTCAGCCTTTGAAGATATTGAAAGCCAGGGTTCTTGCTCTCCAAGAACTGCTTGGTTTTGCCTCTTTTTGTCCCTTAGCAATAGATGAACAAAATCCTTCTAATCATGTGGTCTGAATATGTCTCCTGAGGACTTCAGAGGAGAGCTTGAGCCTGCTGAGACATTCTGGTGAACAAAACAAAACGCAAAGAAGAAACCATAGCCTTATTGCTGCCTTTCCCAGGGAACAGAAGGGCAAATAGAAGCAGGCTAAAATTTCTAAGTGCAAGCTGGAGCTGGAATTTACTTGTAGCATGATTATTACCCTGGTTGTCAGAGGCAATCAGTTTGACAGAAGAATCCTTGCTTCAGGTACAGGCTCCCTCAGGACAGCTGAAAGCTCAAGCAAATCCTTCCCAGACAGCTGCAGTCTCACAGGATGCACCTCACAGCATAGAGCTTGCTCTGGGATTCCACAGCCAAGTGCTGGAGCAAACCTGAGTGCCTTGGCTTCAGCTCAAGGAAGGTGCTTTTGCCACGTGAGTAAAAGTCACTGCAGCTGAGGGATTCCAGTGCAGCCCTTGACACATCTGGACCTTATAATAAGCAAAATGAAAAGCAAACCCTCGTTGTCCTATTGCATTGTGAGCCTCTTGGGCGGAATATGTACATGTATTCCCTTTGATGCACCCTGAGCCTTTATTATGGGAGATTACATGCTTCCCTGGAAGCAAGGCTATTGTGGCATGCACCTTATCTGTGGAAGTGCATGGGTTTCATTCACATTTGTAGTCTTCTCCAAGGTAGTTTGAAGTTGAGACAATTTCCTCCTAATTACCTGGAGATTCACTGAAAACTCGATGTTTTTCATATGACTCTGCAGCAACTTCTAAAGAACTTCCATTTGGAGTTAAAAAGGAGTCTCAGAAGATTTGCTGATAAAGTTAGCATGGTTGTGTTATGAACCATTACTGGACAATTGTTTCAAAAATACCAGAGGCAGAAAGGAAAATGCTTGTTAGCAACACATAACAATCACTGCTGTTATCTGAAGTGAGGCAGATGGGATTCAGAAGAGGGGAAAAAAGCCACATGCAAGCCAGGAAGAACCCTCCCCAAAATAATACAAGGTAGGTATTTCTGATTTAATAGCTACCTTGTTTAGTGATGTAAATTTGGATTATGACATTATCATTTTGTGCAGTAGGAGTGGAAGGGTTAGATAAAATTTTCAGTACATTTACTGTTGGACTGTACTTCGCTAAACCACACTTCACTGAACTAAGAACATGCCACTCTGCACATAAGCCCCAATGAAAGGACTTCAGCAAAGGCAAAGCCCTAAGTAAATAATCATGGAGTTACTGAGCTTGTTATGCACTGTTTGAATTTGTGTAGCAAAGCAAAGTCAGATACTGGAAAAAGAGACAGAAATAGATTTACAAACTCTAAGATTATAGGATAGAAAATTTTCGTGAACTTCAGGTCCCACAAAACCTGAAATACACCAAAATAACTGCATTGTTATTATATGATTTCTGAAATTTCATCTCACATCAGAAGCTTGGAGAAGCTAGGGGTATTTTAAAGCAGAACAAGTTCTTCAAGTTAAATAGCCTCTACCAAGGCAAAGTTTCCTACATTAACTCGGTCTTTTCAAGCTATCACAACTATATTCTTAATTGGTGACCTCCTAGACCAGCTATCAACCAGGCAATGTAAGTAATATTTCCATCACTAATGTAGAAAAGCATGTATTTTTTTCAGCTTCATCCTTTTAAAATCTGATATGTTCACACTGGACTTCCTTTTATATTCCTGGATTTAAGTATTCCAATGTAAAATACTTGAATTCTTTTCACAGACTTCTCTCTAGAATAGTGAAAAGCACCACTGTAATTTTTACCTCGTTCCAAGACTTCGAGAAATCTAATGCAATGCAGTGGAACTCATAATGAATTTTAATATTGCTTCAGTCCAACAACTTCATTATCAGAATTTTTTTCTGTTGCATAGTGATTTAAGGGTAGAAAGCCCTTTAAGTCACTTTCTGCTGTGAGGCTTTTGCTATCCTTCTCTGCATTTGACAAAATCTATTTTCCCAGCTGGCATTGAGCTTCCTTTGTTACAGACAAATCACAGACCTTCCAGTTACAAGCAATTACTCTTACAAAGAGTGGCCTGGGAGAATCATTCCTGGTCATATTATATGGTATATTTGGCAGGTGAAAACCTTATTTAGTTTGAAGCCTAAACAGAAGGACTAGTCATTAGTTATGAGACCCTAATTCTGTTATTTACCCAAAGCTAGTCTTGGAACATAGAAGAAACTACCACCTGACCATACAAAGGCCATTAGTCCCAATCTGACCTAATGGTAAAAAAAGCATCACACAAGTCCATATTTTTCACCAATTAGCAAGTATGAGGGGAGCAAGGTGGAGAAGAAACCTCAGATACTAAATGAAGCAATATAGCTATATTGCAATATACCCTATTTGGCAGAAATCAAGTAGAGAGAAAATATGGAAGAGGTGGGATTGAGAAGGAGTACCTTTGTTTCATGCAGCTCTCTTTTGAGTAGTAACAAAAGGCAACAGGAACTATGATCCAGGAACATGGCTACACACAGTACTTGTTTCCTGACACAGCTGTGAAATTTCAATAGCCTGTCTGTTTTGATTAGTGAAGCTGAGCACTTCTTGCACTTCATTAGCTACATCTATGGGAGTCTTAAATTAATTATTCTTAAAAACTCAGGGACCCTAACCTGAACACAGCACACTAAGGGCTGCTATTTAATAACTGAGTTCTGCAACATGCTAAGCAGAGGCTGGGGAAAAGCCTCTTTTTCCTCTCTGGATAGTCATTTGAGTTTAAAAGAAAACTGGTATTCAGATACCTGCAAAACTGCTTTGGTTTTAATAGCTACAGCATTCAAGGCAAAGCAAGCTCTGAAACTTGGATGACAAAGAAAGGTTAGCTGTTTACTAGGAAATATCACAGTTCATGTTGGAAGGATCACAACCTCAATAGTCCAGTAGAAATGTTGTGACAGAATTTTAGATTATGACCTTAATAAAGGACATAGTGTAAGTCTGATTTAGGAGCAGAAATGAACAGGCCAAAGCTGTTTAGATTCTCACCTCAGCCTGTTCTCTACCCCTTCGCTCTACCTTTCTTTTGGCTTGCAGTAACTTCTGGTCATAGTGGACATCATGACTGGGTATTTAATTTTGTGTAATTTCAGGGTTATGCATACTTCAGTATTAAGTATGCAGTGCCCTCTTCTCAATCTCGGTATCCATGAAATGCTTTTTAAGAAACGGGTGCAATCTACTCTAGTCTGAAACTCATAAAGCTCTCATTCTTAAAGCAGAACGTTCATATTCTTCCCCACATGGGGCCCTGTGATCCCTTTGTTCTAAGTCCATATTTTTCACCAAGAAGGCTGTTTAAAGAAAAGTACTTCAAGTAGAGAATTCTCAAGGACCCAGCCTCCTGACAAGATGGTTTTCTATGCAGGGAGTCTTTCTTTATGTGAGGAAGTGCCAATAGGTCAATGAGACCTGTGTGCACAAACAATAATCCACCGTGTCATTACTCCTTGTATGTGGATTTTGAAAGATCTACATCTTCTTAAAAGAAAAAAAAAGGGAGGGGGAAGAAAAAACAGAAAAGAGCACCTGAACCGATTTCTTGCAAACAAAAGTAACAAATGCCCTTGATTACTTCTGGAAAAGTCAAGGAACCATGTGGCAAGATAAAAGTCATTGTAAGACAAAAAGTAAGAAAACACTCAACCATCTCTATCAAAATTAAAATACTGAAGGCATTCTTCATGTATTCTAATCAACAGATAATGACAGTGATCTGATCTCTGCTTTTTATCTGCTATTACAGATCATCTTATACGTACTTATATAATATAATCCTTATTGTTCTTAATTCTTCTGGCAATTCAGAATGCCCAACCTGGTATAGTAACCAAAAGTTATGTAAAATATTTTGCCAAATTTACTGCAGATGTTTTTATTGCGTAGATTAATTACACAAGAGGGTCTGACATGAAATGTGGGTTCATTGTTTTCCTAGATAATGTTATCTTGTTAGTGAAGTGCACAGCATTTCTCTAGAGTTATCATCTATGCATTACTTCTAAAATACTATTTTATAGTGGATTCACAGCTTAAGAAGCAGTACCAGCTTTGCCTGAAATGGACTGGTATGTTAGAGGATTTCCAGGCTGAACACCACCAGTGCTTGGACTGACTCAGGATAGTGTGTTACAAAAATCTTGGTAGCTTAATGCTTTAGGTTACATATGGGATCACCATATGGATAAGATACAAATGCAACTGCCATGTCTTAGTACAGTATCTGGCTATAAAAGGCATTATTATTATTTGGGACATCCACCATATGTCCCAAATTTAAGTGCCCCCTTCTACCAAAAAATATGAGATGTGAGTCACTGGTGTATTACATTAGCTTCATGACAGCTTATCTCCAGTGACTCAGTGGCGATAAAGAAGCTGAGTTAATATTTACCAATTGTATTTACTAAAGTCACATACCCTTTAATGGCAAATGATCCATGAAATGAGCTGTAAAGGGGCCAAGAGGAATTGTTCTTTTTGCTAGTACAGCTGCAGCAGAGTGAAAGACTCTTATGCTGCAGGGCCCAATTAAGGGAAGAGTTATTAATCCCAGTATGTCACTGCAGGGGTAATAGTTACAGCTTGTGTGCCTGCAGTAGCAGTGTTTTGGTGGAAAGTGATCAACATATTCACAAGCCCTCTGAGTAGTGAGAGATTTGCTCTTGATTTTCTCAGGGGAGGATGCCAGATGACTGATAATACTTTCTCTGCTGAGTGGAGTATAAGGGGATGATGGTTCAACGAATTACTTGCTTTATTCTGTCTCTTCCTTGGACGCATTTTAACATGTGCTCTTCATGTTTTTCCCAGGCCCTTAAGTGCCAAGTGGGGCTTGCAGTGGGAAATCATACCTTAGCTCATCCATCCCTCCTCTCACCCTGGCATTCCCCTGAACCACTCCACATGCGGAAGACAAAGGGCCAGGTACTGCAGTGAACAGACTCACTGTATTTTTGCCATCTACTCCAACCTGAAGAGCATCTTTGGCAAGTAGTTCATTTATGGCTCTTACTGCTTTTGTGCTCTCCACCGGGGATAAAGGTTTATTTTCTCTAGGTTCAAATGTAATACATCTAGAATCCAATTCTTTCTGCTTCCATACTAGCATGAATGAAATATATACCTTGATTGACTGGGTGGCAATGGGAAATGAAAAGGACCATGACTTAAAAAATAAAAAGAAAAAAGATAAAACTCTATTTCAGTAGAGTTCTTGATTGAGAAAAATTAATAGGGTTCGTATTTCCATCTTTATCCTCAACTAAACTCTCTTTGTCAGTGTCTGTGTTCTGGTGATCTATGAGCTTTTTCTTCTGGCCCTCACAGCCCTTCCCCACTCCTGCCATTAACATCACAAGCTGTTGACCTGCATAGGAACTCACTCGGAAAGGTATCAGAGGAATCTGCTGAATTTGGGTGTTACTATTGCACTGTATTTGATTTCAGATGATCCTCATATCTAGAATATCACATTTTCATGATTCAGTTTATCTGCAAGATATATTGCTAGTTAACTTTGTAGCTCTTTGGGTGGAGATCAGCAGGGAAGATGTGTCGGGATTGAAAGGAAAAGCAGCAGAAACTCATTATTTCTATCACCAGTGCCATAAGGACTGTGGTTCCTGTATTCCAGCCAAAATGGCAGGGCTTCAGGAACAGACTTTACCTGCCAGTAGTGCCCTACCTCAAGTGCTACTGACAATGGAATTAATGGGGCACAGACAGTGGGAAAGGGGTAACATGAACTCATGTTTCATGCACTGCACAATGCTCTTGCCAGCTAGGGCAGGATTTTCTTAAGAGAAGCAACAGCAGCAAATCATTGCCTGGCAGAAACTTGCACCTGAAGTTCTCTAAGTCAACACGCAGCTCATGCTTGTAGGGGGAACAGGTGAAAGAAGCAGTGGGCCAACTTCAGGACACTTAACTTTGTAAATTCTGGAAAGCTTGGTAAATAGTGAGCAAGACACAGTTCCCAAGGAACAGTTTGCTGTCTGCTAGCCAGATACCAGGACCTGCATACTCCATGTCCATGAGTGCATGGACAAACTTGACCCAAGGACTTGCAACAAGGGCACAACCTAACTTCACTTTAAATTCCATTTGTGCCCACGCACCACTGACAATTATTCTGATATTAGTGTATCCTCAAAGGGGCATGGAGTAGGTGAAACTGTGGGGATGTCTGTTATCCAGATTTGATTTGTTGGTACTAGGTGAGAGGTTTCCTTTGTGTCAAGGCAGTTCCCCCATGGCCCAGATAAGGTGAAGAAATGCTAGGTCAGCTTGTGCCCACAAAGCAAACAAATCTCTAAAAGAGATCATAAAATTACAGACATCAAACTTCTGTGCAGGATATCTAAGGACCCTCCTGTAGTGGAATGTAGATCAGCTGATGGCTGAGCTCACTGGACTTTTTATGGGTATGTTCCAGGGCATTAAAGCACTCTGATACTAGCAGAGGACCCTTTTCCATCAGTGGAATTTAAGAGGTGAACAAATTAACTGCAGTCTGTGTTTTGGTGCTTATGCTGTTTGGTGAAACCACCACTTCTATGCACGAATAATAAATATACTTACCATCCCTGACTAGTGCAATTAAATCTCATTTATGCAGCAGAGGTGGGAAATTTGCACTTTGTGGACTAATATCATTCTTAGTCAGTTGAAGCAGTAAATCTCTCTCCTTTTTTATAATATAGTTCCAATACACTTGTCAAAGTATGGTGCCCTCCTGCTAAAACTTTTTATTCTCAATAAATCATATGTTATGTCTGACCTTACTGTATTTTTAATCTAACATTTATAAGTCCAGCTAGCAGAGAGAACAAGTACTTTTTCTGGAGGACTGTGCTGCTGTGCAAGCCAGAGAAAACCTGAGAAAGAGGACAGTAATTACTTCTTACCAATCAGATGTTATGAAAAACTATTGTTGCCAAAGAAAAAGCAGCACTGAAGATGTGGGGAATTGGGGAACCTATAAAAAAAAAAAAAAAAGGAGATAAGAAGAGGACAACTCTCTGTCTCCATATAAAGCAAGAGAGAACTGTAAACCTCCTGTCTGAAAGACAGGAGGCTGCTGAGTGCTAAACAAGAAGCACTGAAAGAAATGGAACGAAGCTCCACCTTTCAGGGACCCTGCCATCTATGTTTTGTTCTCATGCCAAATTCCTGGACTATAAAAATCTGCCTATAAGCCAAGAAAAAAACACTTCCCTGGAAGATTTTTCAAGTTACTGCTTCATGGCAAGATGGAAATAAAAAATGGGAGGTCATTTTGGATCTTCTGCCTAATTTGGAGTTGTTGCAAAGGCAAAGAACCTGTTCAGATAGGTAAGAAAAAAATCTAATTCTCAGATTTTTTGCTCACATATGGCTCTACATAGGTGACAAATAGAGTTATCAAATACAAATGTGCAACATATTCATTTAAGAGCAGCTGGCATGGCAGATACTGTTACATTTTACTTTTTTTTTTCTTTCCCTACTAGGTAGTTACCAACTGGTTTTTGTCCTGTGTGACTAATCTTAAACAGGACACTCTCTGGATGCAGTTTGCATCATGAAAAAATGGTGACACACTTTTCGAACCATTTCATGTATATTCTTTAGGGAAGAAGTGAGTTGCCATAATCCCTTCTAGGCTTGATTTATCAGTGTGAAATATTACATTACGAGCAACCTCATTTTTTGTGCTCTGGTGCACTGTTACCTCCTGGTTTGGTTTTGAATGTCATAGGCATTTCCCAGCTACTTAATACACAAACAATTGATGTGACAGTGATTGCAGTTTTAGTAATTTTGGTAGCTCCATTTCCAAGAATAGCCAAACTTTCTCATTTCCCCTCATCATCGTGTAGAAAAGTCCTAAATTACTCTGCTTCAGTGCTGCAGACATCTATGGCAAGTTACATTCCCTTTAAAAAGCTGTTTTGTTCTTGGCACTTGAGTTTGTGTTGCACATTTCTAATAGCAGGTTTTGATTTTTCAGTGTTCCCTTGCTGATTTTTAGGTAGCAACATTTTGTATTTTAGAGTTCACTGAAAGTGTTAATGATTCTTGTTGATTTGATTTGTGATGGATGTTGCTGTGTTGATTTTCCTAAGAGTGGCACATAAACAACACAAAGAAATTTGCCCATTTTCGTTTGTCATTCTTTTAGAAGGGCATAGAAGTCATACTGAAAGACTTTTGTAGACATATCTTAATTAATTTAAGGTGATCCTATTGGCTTTGTGCAGCTGAGTGGTATGAAAGCTCTTTTTTGAAGAGATGTTTTATATACTCTTAAAGTATGTATCAATACCTCTGACAGAAGTAATATTCAGAGATCCAAGACACAAGTTTTGGTTGAGATGAAAAACAAGTAGCTCTGAGTCAACTGCTGAAATCAGTGGCGGCCATCTTGCTGTATAGTCATGCCACCTGTGATTTCTCCTGAAAGGGACAGTTCAAGAGTTTTGACCAAAGTCTTGTCTGTCTTCAGAAAGAGGATTTCAGAAGGAGAAATAAGATTTAGGCTGCCAGGATGAGAATCTCCTCACTTCACTTTAAATGTCTATCTTGTAACTGTATCTACAGTGTAAATATTCAAGGATGCCACCTTCTTTTAAAACTAAGCAAACAAACAAACAAACAAAACCCCAGAGCACCTCATGTGGAGTCATATTTTTAAGCACCTCTCCTATGACTTTTTCTTTAGTCCAGGTGTCTACTGTCAGTAGGAGTGAATGTGCCACATGGGGCAACTTCCACTTTTATACATTTGACCACGTTAAGTTCACTTTTCCTGGAACCTGCACATATGTCTTTGCTTCACACTGCAATGACAGCTACCAGGACTTCAACATCCAAATCAGGCGCAGTGACAAGAATAACTTCCTTATCTACTTCACTGCCACCATTGATGGAGTGATCTTGGAGGTGAAGGAGACAGGCATTACAGTCAATGGGAACAAGTGAGTAAAGACCATACTGTTGTTTTCTGGTGCAGCAGTTTTATTTTTACTTATTAGTAACAGGTTGTCTGTCAAAAAAAAGTGGTATTCTTCAGCAGTGTAAATGCCTGGTATGACATGGTCATAGCACTTTGAACAGGGCATTGTGAAGACCCTACCCCTTAGTGGTGGAGGCAGCAAGAAGAATGTAAATTACCATCTCCTAGGGATCAACACCAACATGCTGAGCAAAAGGCAATGTGAATGTTAAAGATATCTAGACCTTCTGATTTCATTGGACAAGGTGATCAGTCTTTACATTTAATGCATTGTGTGAACAAATTTTGATCTTGAAAAGAATGTCCCCATGGATAGTTTAGCTCCTTTTGACTCTAGTTTTTCTTCCTATATCTCTCCAATTATTTAATCAGTCTTTTTTTTTCACTGTAATCTGTTCTGTTCCTTCCAATTTCCAGGATCCCCATGCCCTTCAGCTTGAAGAGTATCCTGATTGAGGACACTTGTGCTTACTTCCAAGTCACCTCCAAGCTGGGCCTGACACTCAAGTGGAACTGGGCTGATACTCTCCTAGTATGAACAGCCAGTTAGTTGTTTTTCTCTTGGTGAACCACAAAAATGATGAAAAGCAGAGCTGGATCCAGGCACTGTGCGGACATATGACATTGTGGGGTAGAGGTATCACTGTATCCATAAGCTAATAGGGACATATCAAACTAGGTGCCAGTTTCATGGGGCAGGGGCATGGAGTCACAACCCCAGGCATTCTAAGCTAATACTATGTGACTGAAGATGCCACTGTAAACCCTGGAGATATTACTTCTGTAGTTAACTGCATCCTCCACGGGGCAGCTACTCCCTCCAGCTCTGGCTTGTTAATTACCCTCTGTCTTGATGTACATCTTTTGTGGGAAACTAATCAGACTTTGGTGCCTCTCATTCCAAACCCTTGCTGTGTGAAAATGCCCTTCTATACATTTCAAAATATGTTCCAAAATATGCTCTTCTGCAACATTGTATGTATACCTTTATGTGTGAACACAATAAGGACTGGAATTAAATGAAATCTGTATGTTTTTCAGTTTAGAGAGACAGAGAGTAGAAGGTGAATAGAGTGGAGCTGTGGTACCTTGCAAAAAAGTACCACATGTCTATATACCAATAGGAGACAATGGTCCATGGATTTTTCCAGTATTCAACAGTTCAGTGTGTAGGAATGACAATTGCTAGGCTATTATCCTGCTATTTAAATTCAACCTGCCTGCAGGTAAGTTTTATGGTAGATTTGCAAGAGAAAAGTAAACTGCTACAAAGTGGTAATGAGCATTTCTGCCACTGTGCTTTTCTGTTGTGAACCACTTTGCATCATATGCAGCTGATGGGGAGAAAAGCCTCTAAACTCTGGATTTCTTCTTTGCTTTTGTTTTGTAGCTGGACCTGGAAGAAACGTATAAAGAGAAAATATGTGGTCTGTGCGGAAACTATGATGGTAGTGAGAAGAATGATTTTATTTTGGATGGTAGGCCACAAATACAGTGTGTTCTATATAAAGCAGAACTGTTAATATGTGACACACAATTTTCCATTTACATCCTCTAAGCAGAGTTTCAGATTTCCTGGCAGATGCTCTGAATTGCATGAATGTTTCTATGTACAGATGTATTTTAAGAGGTCCTGGGATCCATTGGGTTCCTCTTCTGCTTCCATACTTGCAAGACAGACTTGCAAACATGTTTGATTCAGATTATTTGGGTGGTTGTCATGGACAGCATTGCCAGGCTTCCCACTGATAGCAACAAACTTAAAGGAACTTGTAGTTTCAAATGAGATGTTAATGCATTTTCTGTCATTCCATTTTCATCACTTAACAGCTGGATATCAGTTGTGGCTATTTTTGCCTCTGTAAGGACATGAAAGCATCATCACTGAGCCAGATTTCATTGAGCATCATTGCAGAAATGTGGTGCCATCCACTGACATCTTCAGATATTGCACTGAACTGGAAAGAGGCCAACACAGTAAACAGCTGATGTTCCAGTCCTGCAGCAGGTTATATGAGTGGAAAGAAACCCATATCTAGGTATTAGCTGCAGGACTGTGGTCAAAGTTACAATATCATCCTTTTGTGTGACTGTTGGGCTTCTGAAGTCACCAGAAAAAAATATTCTTTACCTCACTCGGAAAGAATCCTGAGATTTGATCACAAATACCAATTGTAGTGGTAGATTTGGGGTTCATTTTCATGTTTCATATTAAGCTTTTCTGGTGCACCTCTTCTTCACCAATGTAATAAGTAAAAACTAAAGCAGGCAATTTTCTACTGAGAAGTATTGCTTTGAGAAAAAGTTTCTTCTTCTATGCATCTGGTTCCACAGGTAACGGTTCCTACACTTGGGGACCCCCCGGCCTCCCTTGTCCCTCTTTTCTGCTCTGAACACATTAATCTCCCTAGACTGGGCAGGCACCAGTCAGCCTGAAATTCAGTCAGTCTGAAATTTCTTTTCTCTTGAGCAAAAAAAATTATCAGGGAAAATAATCCCGTTTCTATATAGAGTAGCTCTTGTCTTCATTGTATTCTTTAATGTCAGTTGAGATACTTGGCAAATAACATGGCTGCAAGAGTTCTGGGCTTTAGAAGGACATCTGTTTCCATACAAGTTAGTGTTAAAGCACCTGAAAACAATGCTTTTCTTGAAGCCACTCTCTCAAGCCTACACATATGTACAGGACAATAGACCTGATCAGAAATCTGACCACTAAACCTTTCAAAAAGAAAACCAGAGATTGGAAATCTTTGCACATTTCCATAGAGGTATATAAGTTTCAAATTTTTATAAAGATTTCTCACAGCCAAGAGAAAACTTCTCTAACTACTGCATTGACTGCATNATTCTCACAGCCAAGATCAAGTTCCTGAAAAAAAACTTTGAGAAAACTCCTCTAACTACTGCATTGACTGCATACGTGCATTGTTTGTCTGTCTTCCTCCTGCTCCCTCCTTCCTTCTTCTCCAGCATGTGAAAAGTAACCCTTTTCCAGATTATTATAAACTTATGCAACTAAGGATGTACCTTTTAGGTGGTGATAGTAGAAGGCAAACTACAATGTATGATCACTGCAGATGCAAATACAAAACTTTCTAAGCTCAAATACACTCATAAGGAACAGAAGTCATTGGAAGTGATGAAGTGCAATAGGAAGGTTGTGTCATATGATTATAGATGCTGAGGCTGACAGCATGCTTTGATGCAAGTATGTCAATTCCTGGCTGGAGCTCAACGGAAATTTTATCAGGCTAAATCCTTCCATAATAAGGATTCTGTGGCTAAATTTGGGCATTTGGTGAGGAGCATATTGCCTTAGAGCCTGAACATTAAGTGTGTCTAAAGAGTCATAGAAATTTACATAGAAATTTACATCTGTCAATTTTGCAGGGTATAGAATGCATCCGAGGCAGTTTGGAAACTTCTACAAAGTAGTGGATCCATCAGAAAAGTGTGCTGATGTGAGTCCGAATGACCATACTGGAAGACATCCTAGAAGGGAAGACAATAGATGCAGTAAATATGTAAGTATGTGGGGCCACAAAGCATAAACCCTCCTGAACTGCAGACCTAGGGAGACTATGTTGAAATAAGCACTAATTAGAGGCCATGCACTGTCATCCTTATAGTTGAAAAAGTACTGTATTGCAGTGTTAAAAATAGATAACTGGACAATGCAGAGCTGAACAACAACTTCCAGTAAACCAAAGGATCTCATGACAGAAAGTTAGACTGGATAATCTCCCAATGTCCCTTCCAAAGTGAATTAACTTGTGACCCTGGAATATTGTCACCAAAAATTGGGATGCAAATCTATAAACCTGAAAGTTGGTAAAACTTCAAGTATTGATTTTATTTTTATTTTATTTCCCCCCCCGCCCTTTTTTTTTTTCTTACAGAAAAAAAGATGCAAGAAACTAATGTCTCATTTTGGAAACTGCTCCAGAGTGGTTGCATTTGATGACTATGTGGAGACATGTGCTGAGGATATGTGCCACTGTTCAGTTCATTCTTCTCACTCTGATTTGGTTTCCAGCTGCATATGCAGCACTTTGAACCAGTACTCTCGAGACTGTGTCCTCAGGAAGGGAGACCCCGGGGAATGGAGGACCAAAGAACTTTGCTGTAAGTAACTACTGCTCTAGTGGCTTCTTTCAGGTTCGACAAATATGCCTGTGTTCTGACCCCAGTGAAGCAAAGTTAGAAGCTCCATTAGCTACTGTAAATCAATCTGTAGAAACATTGTTAATGGAAAAGCTTCTATAAATTTAATTTGATCTTGCTCCTTAAATTAGAAAGAAATCTTAATATTGCCCCCGCCTCCTTATGGCTGTTTTCTCCAGTTATTTTTTTTATTTTACCATACACAGTTAACTCATAAATAGCACAGTTTTAAATGGTGACTTTTACTTGGAAGTAGTCACCGAGACTTCTAATGTGTTTGCACTTAGCTTATGCAGTGCTTTCATACTCAGTTGTCACAGCTACTGAGCAAGAGAGCACTGTAAATCTAGGGGGAAGGATACAGGCAGTTGTCCAAAACTGATGATTTGGATTGGGAAAGAAAATGAATGCACAGATGACTGATGCTCAAGGCAAAAATCAACTATTATTACTCTGTAAATGATTCTAGTGTCCTCTGCTTGTATCATGAATTTGACAAACTTTGAGTTAGTAAAATAATGTTTAATAGCAACAGTAATCTCTTCTCCAAAGGTGAAGTAAAAATGACCACAGAAAATTCGTTAAAGGTTAAATAAACATAGCACCTCCAGATAGAAAGTTTTGCAAACAAAATATGGGGGAAATGAGGAAGAAGAGATTGGGTAATGATGCAACAAATTGAGATCTCTTATAAATACATCATTAATATACCCCATTTCCATTTGATCTTGCAGATCAGGAATGTCCAAACAACATGGAGTACATGGAATGTGGAAACTCCTGTGCTGACACATGTGCTGATCCAGAAAGGAGCAAAATTTGTAAAGCTCCATGTACAGATGGT
This sequence comes from Turnix velox, assembly GCA_013400935.1. Classification (NCBI taxonomy): domain Eukaryota; kingdom Metazoa; phylum Chordata; class Aves; order Charadriiformes; family Turnicidae; genus Turnix; species Turnix velox. Next base: position 34,767 of record VZTY01020761.1, read on the forward strand.
TGTTTCTGCCCTCCTGGTAAGGCAGTTCATTTATTCCCATATGAAATGAAAAGGAGGGAGGTTTTTCCCTTTCAGTTAGTATCAATTTCTTGAATTTTAGCATTTTACACTAAAAATACAACAAATAAAACTGTTTCTTCTAGCATAATTTAACTAGTTTCATCTTAGAAGAACCAGATGACTGAAGAAAAACTGGAGGGGGGGCAGATATCTAACATTCATATAGAAAAAAGCAGTACAGATGAAGAAAAGGAGAAGTGTTCCGTAGCCAGTAAGAATCCAGGTGAAGATGTCTGCTGAAATGCCTCCCTGTAATGAGGAAAGATCTTGCTGTATCTTAAGCCACATACAAATGTTTTGTCAGGTATGTGAATGTGCAGAGGAAGAAAGTGGAGGGAGACATGAGGATCTGATTTTTATTAGATTCACTATTAGAAAATGATGAAAACTGGTTCACATCCTTGCATTCTGACACCAGATAATCCTATTTACAGTGACAAATTTCAGTAACATGCACAGATATTCTTTGGGTTTTGCATTGCTTTAATTTTAAGATGTAGTAAGAAACATTTCCTATCCATTAACACCTGAAAGGGCCTGATGTAATGTTTTCCTTAAGTACTGAATACTACAGAGTTTTTTCCTTACTCTCATCTTCCTTGATGGTGTTTCTCAGACTCACCACAGGAATATTAACTACCCGTTGTATCTGAACAGGAACTATCCTTGATGACCTTGGTGGCAAAAAATGCATCCCCAGAGACAGCTGCCCCTGTATGTTCCAAGGCAAAGTCTACTCATCTGGAAGGACTTACTCTACTCCCTGTCAAAACTGGTACTGTTATGAATTTGAGTGCACTAACAAGTCAGAGACATTTATAGCAGACCAATGCTGATTTGCAATGAGTTATTTTCTCCTTTTTTTCTCTGTTCCTAACATTTGTCTTTAATATTAAAAAACCTTGTGTCTAAAGTTCAACAGTAGAGGAAAACTCAAAGGCAGATCTCAACCTCACTTAGAACTACCAGCAAAGGAGAAACTACCAGCAAGGAGTTAATGAGTTATATTTCCAACCACTTCTAGATCTATAAAAGTTTATTCTAAGGCATCCATCTCAAAAGTCTCAGTCCTTGAGACTTTATTTCTCATTTAGAAATAAACCATGTGGCTTGAACCCATCTCTGCACTAGTAAAAGCTGATAAAGTATATTTTTATCAAAACAGTTACTCATCTACTGAATGAACAGTGTGTTGTTTGAGCTTCTGTGACACAGCATCACTTCTTGACCATAGGTCTAGCCTTCACTGTAGGGAGGAATGAAATATACCCTAGTGCATGGTGGGATATTCCAGATATTCTGCAAACCATTTTGGATAAAATATTTCCTGTGTTTTGAGGAAAAACTCTTCAAAACTGTTAATTCTGAGGAGCTGAATTCGATGGGCTCTGGATGGTTCCTATCTAGTTGCATCCTCACTTCTCACAAAGCCCAAGCAAACATGGCTGGGTGGTTCTCCACTTGTGTGGACATCTCTATGAATTTTAACTGCTCGTTATCTCAGATCATCCACAACTAACAGGTTGAATCAGCAACTTGCTGGAAAGTTGCATCAGTAGCATAAGATATGGAAGGATCTTTCTTGAAGAGATTCTTCCCTTCTGTAGAAGTCAAGTAAACAATTTTGGACCTGAAAAACATTTCATGCTTGACCAACTCAGTCCAGATGAAGGCCTCAGGGATGGTGTGAGGGGTGGAGCACTTATCTATGAGGACAGGCTGAGCAAGCTAGTGCTATTTAGCCCAGAAAAGAGAAAGCAGCTGGGAGACCTTGTAACAGCCTACCAGTTTGTGAAGCAGGACTACAGGAAAGTTGGGGAGGGATTATTTGCCAGGGCATGGAGCAATAGGATGAGAGGCAATGGTTTTAAACTAGACTAGGGTAGGTTTAGATTAGACATGAGGAAAAAGTTCTTCACCATGAGGATGGTAAGCACTAGAACAGGTTGTCCAGAGAGGTGGCAGAGGCCCCATCCCTGGAGATATTCAAGGCCAGGCTTGGTGAGGTTCTGAGCAACCTGATCTAATTTGAGATGTCCATACTCACTGTGGGGCGTTGGACTAGATGGTCTTTGAAGGTCCCTGCCAACTCTATGATTCTATGAACTTTCTGAAAGTGCTGGTTTGTAGCCCAGAGTAGTTAAATCTCTCTTTGAGAGGCATTCAACCTTCACACATTAAGGGCCCAATAGAAAGTCTTCCTCCTACAGAGATATAATAAGCCAACAAACTACAAGCTAAAAAAAATACATGGGTGTCATCTATGCAGTTTTAGATACAGATGTTACCTCATCCTAGCTTCTTTTAAGTTATGTTGATTCTGCTTCTTTTTGCATTTTGTACAGTACTTGCAAAGGAGGCCACTGGAACTGTAGCTCTCTGCCGTGTTCTGGAACTTGCAACATAGATGGAGGATTCCATATAACAACATTTGATAATAAAAGATTCAATTTTCATGGAAACTGCCATTATGTCTTAGCCAAGGTATGAAAAATACCTCAATTTACTCCCAAATCTCTTGAGTAGCAGGAGGCATTAAGCTGTGCTGGAGCTTTATATGGCTTAATTTAGCTAAATGTCTTCAATCCAGCAAAGCACTTCAGCACATGCTCAGTCTAAAACACCATAAATTGTTCCATTTGGAATGGATTGCAAGTCAATTTCTCGAAGCTTAGCATGAAACTTTTGCTGCTTCAACATAGCTTTATTTTATTTTTAATCTAAAATTAATTAATTTTCTTATTGGATGCCTTTATGTAGATTTAGGGAGTTCTCCTGAAGCCTTCTTCATGTATGGAGGACAAAAGGAAGTGGATGAGCAAAAATTTCTGCAAAAGGATTTACTTCCATGTGATTGGCTGCAAATATGTGATCAGCGCAGGCTGATAGCAAGGAAACAGAGTGTAGAGGAAAGGCAGTGAACATTATTGATTTTGTCCATGAATTATAGCAGTTTGCAGTTAGAGATTAAATACCCTAGTTATTTCATTATTCCATCTTATCCTTTCAGAGACACTTTTTTTTTCCCCTCACTTCCTGCCTATAACATGCTGCAATGTTCACATTTCTTTTCTCTTGCATTTTCAGAATACTGATGACACATTTGTGGTGATTGGAGAGATCATCCAGTGTGGAAAATCAAAGACAATGACTTGCTTAAAGAATGTGCTAGTCACACTAGGAAGAACTGTAAGTAACTAGTTTTATACAGTGACACAACCTTTATTAAGGTTCAAAGATGTGATTTCTCTAACGCTGTGACCACATTTTGGTCTACTGCAGTCCTGAGACTGCAAGATTAATAGCAGAAAAATCTGTGGTGCATGGGTTTATTGGTCTTGCTCCACAAGAGTAATTTCCTTTTCAGTCCTCTTGGATTTTGACTTCTCCATTTTCTTTAGAGGATATGGTTAAAATTGCTTTTGTTGACACTCTTTCAAGATTTCAAACTTCTTCACTTGTTTCTGTTAGAAAGACTGAAATGTGTACAAGAAAAGATCCCCTTCATTTTAAAACAGGTTCAAATTCTGAGGTTTTTTCTAATGCAATGAATGGAGTTGTAGGATTTGCCATAATGCAAATTGAATACAGTAGATGCTGAGTTAGAGTTGGTAATAATGTACTCCTAATGTCATACAGATTTGTTCTGTTCACCTGGTATTCAACTGATACAGACCTAACCCTGTTAGGTCACCCAACATCCTAACCTCCTTCTATATACAATGAAGGAAGATCTGGATCTCCAAAGGATAGGCCAGCACACCTGCAGTGTGAGTTGTTCTTCTAGAAAGGCCTATATCCCTGCATTGACTACTGAGGGAGTTTGGGTCAGGTAGCTCTCTTTTTAAGTATCTTACCTTTCCGGTGAGATGGATCCAAACCTACATGTAACATCTCTCATGCAGTTCTCAAAAAGAGATCTAACTTCAAGGGATGTGAAAGCACTTGATTATTTTTTATTTTTTGTTACATCCTGTAGATTTGCTCTGCATATATGGCACCTAGACACTGAGTTACATTGGCCCCAGAGATTATCATGTTTTGAAAGCACTTTTTCTTAATGTTCAATGAAGCTTTTCAGCTTGCTGTTGTCTGTCTCATGTTATATGCATTCACTGCTGTGGGCTTTTTTGTTTTTTTTCTTTGTAGACTATAAAAATATGTTCCTGTGGAAATATCTATCTGAACAATTTCATTGTTAAGCTGCCAGTAAGCCAAGGTAAATGCCCTTTTTCACATCTTACCCAATTAGCCTATATCTATTTATAGCAAGATTCCTGCTCCTTCTGATAAAAACATCGAGCTCATTGATAGGTCATCTGACTTAGGTGGATAGTAGGTGTGGGACTCCCTGGGAATTCTTGAGTTAACACTGGATGCACTGGTAAACATAAGTTCTTATTTACTCAGCTTCATAGAGGTGCACACATCTATTTTTTTTTTCCCCTTTTTCCTCTTCAGATGGAATCACCATCTTCAGACCCTCTACATTCTTCATCAAAATCTTGAGCTCAACTGGAGTACGCATTCGAGTGCAAATGAAACCTGTAATGCAGCTCTCCATAACAGTTGACGATTCTTACCAGAATCGCACATCTGGTAGGACACATCATTATTTTCCAGTTTGCTCTTAAAATGGGTTATAGCTGCTTCTCTATCATTTTAAATGAACAAACTGTTTGATTTTATATTGACTTTGGTATGCTAGAACCCCTGATTAAATCTACAGTCTTCCTGAAACAAAGCATTGGTTAAATCCTTCAATTTGCTGAAGAAAATTAGATAGTCTCTGTGATGTTTAGTGTGTGCAGGTCTTCTAGACTCTATATGAAGAAGGTTTCATCAGAGACTTGTGAGATGCGGGCTATGTTCTTGATTTTGCCACCAACCTCCTGTTTACATCATTTAAACTTCTCATACTTCTGTTTCCTATCTGTGTAATGGGATTACATCCAATCTCTCTGACCAAATCTGTTTTGCTTTTGTGATTGCCTTTGCTTTTAAGCCTTTGGGAAGGCAACTGTGTGCCTGCCAGAGTTTACTGAAGCACAGTTACGCAGCTTCCAATCTCTGTGCTATCACTAAAAGCTACTGCAATGCAGAAAAATAATTACACTCTAAAGACAGGGTCCTGTCTGATTTCTGGGAGCACCAGGAAGTCTCTGAAGGAAAATGGGCTTCTCTCAGGCAAGGTCCATTATAGAGATCAGAGTATTCATCTAGAACCCATTCCTTTTTCCACTCATGCACTGATTCCTTATCTTTGGCATTTGTTTTTTATTTCTGCCACCCACACAAGGTCTTTGTGGAAATTTCAATAACATCCAGACTGATGACTTCAAAACAGCCACTGGAGCTGTGGAAGATTCAGCTTCTGCTTTTGGTAACTCGTGGAAAACTAGAGCTAGCTGTCTTGATGTTGATGACAGCTTTGAAGATCCTTGTTCAAACAGTGTGGATAAAGGTAGTAGGCTTTTCATTCCTGGATTATCAGTGCTAAATAATTTTTACATGATGAGTAACCAAAAAAGCTTTAGAAATCACATAAACATCAAAAGCCAATGCCTTTGAGACTATTACTAGAGAGAACACTTTGGGTTTTGTAGATTTTTAAGGTGACAGCTTTGATCTTAAAACCAAGACTGCACTGTTGGAGAAAGAGACAACATTTGTTTCACAGATTACTTCTAAAACAGCATCAATAAGAACAACTTAGGTTTAAGGCAGAGCATATTTGGTACTCAGCATTTGGGCAAGATCTTAATCCAGTCTAGATCGTTACAGGTGTGCTGGGGTCAAAAGAAGTAAGTTACCAACAGTACTGACTTCAGCAAACATTGTTTTGTATTAGGTGCACAGTCTGATTTCTCACTTTGTCTGTGTTTGGATAAATGCAGGATTCAGACCGAGCTCTCCTGGATGTTGCCACATATATTTGAATTTACAGCTATAAATTATTGATGTCATTGCTTGACTATACAGAATCACCTGACTGTAACAAATTAGGAAAGCTTGATGAAAAATGATGAGATTTTGCAGATGTTCTGCAAATTCAGCCACATTAATAATGTTTGTACTTGGAAAGTGGGACCTTTCTTTTAGGTTGGTCCCCCACCTGGCTTTGCTTATCTTCTTGATATGTTAATGCCCCATGTTTCTTTCCGTCATTATCCGAACACTTCAGGACATTCCAGTTCCGTGTGATGCTGATAAGAATATTGATTCAAATAGTAATATGGTTTAAGTAACTACAGACAATGATGGTTTTTTCCACTTCAGAAAAATTTGCCCAGCATTGGTGTGGACTTCTGTCTAATACAAGCAGTGTATTTGCTGCCTGCCATTCTGTTGTGGACCCTTCTGTGTACATCAAGGTAAGGCACTGATCTAAATGGGTGGTTTAATCTCATTCAGAGATTGACCTGCCCAGGAGAATGAAAGATGCTACAGTAATGCCTGTTTGCAAAGAATTTCACTGATTAAAAAAATAACAAAAAGAGAGTTTATGCAAGATGTGATGAACTATTTTGGCTGAAGCCTTGAAAAAAACTGATTGCCATCACTGACAGTTGTGTTGCATGATACAAAAATGAAACAGGGAAAAATGGGTCTACTGTTCTGGAAAACTGTTTGCTCTTTAAAAAACCAAATCAGCATTTCTGCATGGAATTAAACTGGGATTTTTTTCAACCCCTTTGACTTGGTTTAAAAATCAGGTCTAGAAGAAAAATATATGCTGTATTCAGATCAGTAATGGCAAGATAAGTCACCAGCTATTCAGTACTTCTCCTGATTGGCTGTATCTGAGTTCCTCTGTCCTTGAGCTTCAAAGTCCTTTTATATTTATCTAAATAATTCTTTAAATGTCATTACATATGATTCCCTTTTAAACTGTCTTCTGTGCTTCTCTTGTAATTGGATGTATCTTATCCACACATTAGATGAATGCACAAGTGCCAGTGCAGTATTTTCAGTTCTACATATTTTTAGATGACATATTTTGATGTGTCTTGGATTGTACAGTCTCATAGGAGGCTGATATAGACTTTTCTTAGCAATTTAATGAACTGTAGGTATCCTTACAATTATTATTATGTATGTAATTATGGGTGTTACATGTAATATCATTTCAGTTACATGGCAGTAATTGATTTCTTATTTCTGAAGTTAGCATGTTTCATTTTCACACATTCTCTTTTGGAGATTTTACAAACTAAATTTTGTTGGTGATACCTTTGCAAAAATATATTGACTTTTTGAATTTCTACATTTCCCTGTTCCTCCTATGAGCTGGGTACAATAATGCACAAGTGTTTTTCTGTCTTCTAGAGATGTATGTATGACACCTGCAATGCTGAGAAGAGTGAAGTTGCACTGTGTAGTGTGCTCTCTACTTACTCAAGAGACTGTGCTGCAGCAGGCGTGTCCCTGAAGGGCTGGAGGCAGGGCATCTGTGGTATGCATCCTCAAATGCCTTGGGATATGGGAGAACAGATTTAGGATAGTCCAGTATGGGCCAGTCAGTATCTTTTATGTTTAGCCATCGAGTTAGTGAGTCTTTGAAAAAATATAAAACTTCTGTCTGCCAAAATCAATTCATGTCTACTTCAGTCTTTAAGATACGTGTTCCTTGGTAATATATTAGGTGAAATGAGCCTAAGATGTGTTAATTAAATGACAAGGAGTTGCAATTAGGTAGGTTAGTTTTGAACACAAGGGTCTCCAGATGTATTTTAATTCTGATGCCTTTTTTGTAGTTTCTCAGCCTTCTAGCCTCAGAAATTGCCTGTACAAATGGTATCAGTCATTAACTGCAATTTTCCATATTGCAGTGAAATAGTTATGCTTCTCAATAAATATATATCAGTGATATCTGAGAATGCAGAAGTGTTTAAAGGCATCATCAGCTCAGGACTATCTAAGAAATGGACATGCATACTGTCACCTAATCCTAGGTTGTGAGTCCATCTATGTATATATTTTTCTTTGACACTGACTGAATTTTTTATGAGATGGTATCAGAACTGAGAATAAAACACAGACAGCCCCAACTTCTGAATTTCAACATTTCCATTTTTCCTTTGATGATTTCATATTGAGATTTGCCTCCATCAACCTGAATATAGATGTGTGGATTTCTTGACTAATAACACATCTGAATAGAAAACCAAACAATTTTTAAAATGAAGCTTTGATGGAGTTATGATATATCTAATTGTCTGACTTTTAAAGATTAGCTGGGATATTTAATAGAGACAAACAATGTAACTGGTGAGGTACTTTTTTGAAGGCATTTAAGATTGCAGTAAGAACAATTTAACAAACTGTGCTGAAATAATTCAAAGGGAACACAGTGTAGCTCACAGCAAATTATCTTAGAATCATGCAGATTTATGTCCTAGCCAAAGTCCCTATTTATTGAAATTTTTGTTATCAACATGGAATCAGTGATATTTTTTATGCCAAGTCAAGATTGGTTTGCACGTAAGTTAGGCTGAAGTTTGTGAGCTCCTGGCACAGTAGGTAATATTCACTCAGAGCTATAACCTTGGGAAAAAATGCTAATAGCTTAATCAGCACAATCATTTTAGGCCTTATTTCAGAAGAAATAATCTTTTGGGAACATGCCTGTGATAAGATTGAAAGTTGTGCTATTCATGAGTGAAAGAATAAATGAGCCAAAACAGTCACTTTCAGTGGTCATTGTGGGGGTTGCAAATACTCTTCCAGCTCCTGCAGCTGTTGTCCCACTGCTAGGCTTCAGGCAGCATCCAAGGCAGGTTATAACCAAGGGGATATCTACATGGTAGTCAGTAGAGTACATGAAGTAAGTAAGTACTAGCTAACTGTTGGTACTGCATGCATGATGCAATCTTTAGCAGAAGCTTGAACCATGATTGGAGTTACTGGTTACCCAGAAAACCACTAGGGTTAGCAGTCTCAGCTAAGTCACAGCACCATAATCACAGTATAGTAATTGAATAGCTTTTTTCTTACCAGATCTCACTTCAACAAAATTGACCCTTTTCTTATATGAAAAATTAAAAGGAGAAGTTAAACACATTATTTTATTGTGTTAATAAATAAAAAATTATACACTCATTCGGGTAAATCTGTTGTAAACTAATTTTCTACATATTTAGTAATATCTTTCTTATTTGGCCTGTTTTGATGTACAAATACCAGTTGCAGCATATTCATAGTATGCCAATAAAGATACAGAATACGGCCTGGCTGATTTATATGGGGGATACTGTATCTGCTCCAGCTAAGACCAGGAAGCCAACTATTTTTTATTGGTGGAGATGGTGGTTTTGAATGTGTACACAAACCTAGCACACTAACTAATCTAAGAATGAGCACTAGGCTTATGGACTGGAAAACCATACAGGACTTTGTTTAAGCATAGAATCTATTGACGATAGTGATAACATTGCTACAAAGCTGATTATCACAATTGCCCACAAACCACTCCCCTGTAGCTTCTACTATATCCATGTGAATCTGAAGAATAGATGTGGGGTTATATCTGCAGATGAGGTAAAAAGAGGTCCAAGTTGATTAGATCCCCATTTCCCATTCAGTTTTAGAGGGTTCAGGCTGCCAGGCTTTGTTGGAAACCACATCCTTAATGCAAGTGATTATTTCCCATCGAAATTTTATGTTGTCCCTATGCATCACTACTGCAGACTTTATGGAAGAATTCTGAGGGTGTTGTTTCTTGTAGCCTGTGAAAATTAATTGGCTTTCACCCTCTTACAGGGTCTGTTGAACTCTTTAGGTTTTGTGATTTGACCATTTGGCCTACACAGAGGCTTTAGAAACCGTTTACATTTTCCCAGAGGATGACAACAGGAATTTTTCTCAAGGCATCTATGGGAATTCAAATACACTTCCTTTTACAGTATCAAATGGTTAGGAGACTTGCTTGGCAACCCCAGCTCAAGAAATCATTACTAAAGGATAGAAAATTAATTTTTAATCACCAGGACAAGTCAGAAGCTATAGGTTTCAGTCTTGGCATAAGAGCAATGTCAATTGTGAAAATTTATTTTTTAGTTCCTTTGTTATTCCTTTTCTTCAATCACATACATTCTGCTGAGTATTTCAGCAGTAACTGTCATATAGTTTAGACTGTGAGAGCAGAATTCCTCCCAACCACTAAGAGACAAGGTCTTCTAGTTTGCATAAAGCACTTTTATGGCTACAAACATGCAGAAAGCTGCATTAATGGCATGAACAATGATTACACAAGCAAGGCCATACATCCATTTTATTTCTCTTGCAAAGATCCCTCTGAGGAGTGTCCTGAGACTATGGTTTATAACTACAGCATGAAGTACTGTAACCAGTCTTGCCGCTCACTGGATGAACCTGATCCACTGTGTAAAGTTCAGATCGCTCCTATGGAGGGCTGTGGTTGCCCTGAAGGGACCTACCTCAATGATGAGGAGAAATGTGTAACTCCAGATGACTGTCCCTGCTACTACAAAGGCAAGATTGTTCAACCTGGCAACTCCTTCCAAGAGGACAAGCTGATGTGGTAAGATGCTCCACTGATGCAAACATTGCATATCTGGGGGACACTTGGGCTCACTGGGGAAGTCCCTGCTCTAATCCTTGAATGGTATGATTTTACTGCAAGGAATAATGAGAGATTCTTCCAGACTGTACAATGCAAATATTCCCCTAGCAGGTAGTAAAGCCACAGCAAATGTTCAGATCCTGCCTTTCTGCTAGCTAACAAGAAGATGAAAACTTATTAATTAGCATAATGTTTGCAATCTATCTCTATGCAAAATTCATTTATGTGCAAAAAGTACCCATGCACAGTGTGAGCAGGTTTTCTAGAAGACAGGGGAGCTTGGGTAATTTCTGGCTTTGAAATGAAAAAGTGAAGTATCCTCTCCTCAGATTATTTTTTAAAATCCCACCAAGATCTCATGTTTTAAACCAAAGGTTTTTTTAAATATATAGGGTTAATTTAGGGAAAATACTTTAAAAAAACATTAGTTATTTGCATCTACAGTGAAAACTGTTGTAATTTTCTGATGTTCAATCAGTTCAAATACCAGAAGGCTTTTTTTTTTTTCCCCCAGTTATTTATTTATATCTTGAGATGCTTAGCTATTCTCTCTCTCTTCCAAGTCCTGTATTTTTTTAGTAAGGATTGTAGTCTATTTTGAAAGCACCAGTTATTTAAGAGGTTGTCTCACAGAGTGGAAAATAGATGCTTAGGAAAACCTGACTTGATGAAAACACACAGTAAACCAGTGGCAGATGAGGTCAAGAATTTAAGAGCTGGGTATCCTAAAATTCCGTATGGGGATAGTAGATTGTATCTGTGAACCTGATAGCTGTACCAAATATGCATTTTGGTAGGAATTTGTTACTTGTGCGTCTAGTGAAGATTTGCAGTGCCTTTCTCTCTAGTGAGAAAAAAAATGCAAAGACCTGATGTGTTTCCTTTTATGGAATCTCTTTAGTAAATGCATCCAAGGAAGATTAGACTGCATTGGAGAAACTGTCTTGGTAAAAGGTGAGATTTTTCAAAAATAATGGTATTAGCTAGTATTTACAATGTTTTTCTGTGTTATCTCTCACTTTCTGTAACATTTTAGTGTGCTGCACATTTTTGCCCTCTTCCTGAAATGTACTGACTGTTGATAAGATTTATTTTTGTAAAAATGCCACCAGACTTGCTGAATTCTTTACAAGATGAAGATATTTCCCAAAGATTTGAAGTCATCTACCTCCTTCTTCCTTCACTGGTGGTGGGCAGAAGCAAAAGCTGATAGAAATTGTAAATGGAAGGCACATAGAATCACAGAATAATTTGGGTTGGAAGGGACCTTCAAGATTGTCTAGTTCCAACCCCACTGCCATGGGCAGGAAGACCTCCCACCAGACCAGGTTGCTCAGTGCCTTGTACAGCCTGGCCTTAAAAAGCTTTAGAGAGGGGGCATCCAATCTTCTTTCTTATATGTAGCCTGAATCTACCCTCTTCCAATTTATATCCATTATTTCTAGTTCTTCAAAAACATATCCTATTAAAAAGTTCTGCCCCTGCCTTTCTGTAGGCCCTCTTTAGGTATTGATAACCTTCTATGAGGTTCCCCCTGAGCCTTCTCTTCACCAAGCTGAACAACCCCAAGTCCTTCAGCCTGTCTTCATCAGGCAGTTGCTCCAGCCCTTTGATCATCTTTGTGGCCCTCCTCTGGACCTGCTCCAACAGCTCATACTGCCATCTGAAATGCTCACTCTGTTTTATAGTTGCTGACAGCATCCTCATTGCTTTCACTGAATTACTTTTCTAAAATGTTTTCTTCCTCCTCTAGATTGCCCAGCTCCTATGTATTACTTCAACTGCAGCTCTGCGGGTCCTGGTGCAGTTGGATCAGAGTGTCAGAAAAGCTGTAAGACCCAGGATATGCACTGTGTAAGGGCTTCACTTCCTAGCAGGAGCATGGGGCAATATATGATTGTTTTTAACAAAAGCTGATGGCAACATGTTACGCTGTTCATGCAGCAGCTGCCTTAGTAATAACAACACAGCAGCTACAGCTACCCATGTAGCTGTGATACTTGTAGTTTGATTGTTACTACTTTACAGTTTAGGGGAATTTAAAATAATCTGAAAGTTTGCCATCTACTGGGGCATCTCTGCTGGCTCCCTGGACTTTCTGTGCATTAACCAGTTGTTTTGTGCCGTGTCTTTATATACACAGTATGTCACAGAGTGTGTTTCTGGCTGCATGTGTCCCGATGGGCTGGTACTGGATGGCAATGGAGGATGTATTCCCAAAGATCAGTGCCCGTGTGTCCATGGAGGGCGCTTTTATAAACCTGGGGAAACCATCAAAGTGGACTGCAACACGTGGTATGTTGTTACAAGGGAGTCTTGTTTTATTATGAAGGCTGTTACAATTGTCAGTGCATAGTGCAAGACGTACATTGAAGCTTTCCAGTTCATCATAATGCTGCCAGGGCTTAATGATCCAAAATATATTTCAAGAAAACTACAGAATATAAATATTCTTGGTAGTAAGCAAGAACTTTCTGATTAGTAAGATTTCTTATAGTAGTGTCAGAACAGTTGAGAGGGTAGGCCTGGAGGGGTGAGAGGCAGTTGCTTTCTCTGAAGTACTGCAAAAAACAAATCTTTGTCTTACTCTTCCCCTGTTTGGGGCTAAGGAGAAAACATGGTTCATACAAAAACAGTGATTCTTTGCATTTCTCCTTTCAGCACTTGTAACAAAAGGCAGTGGAACTGCACAGAAAACCCCTGCAAGGGAACCTGCAGTGTGTATGGAAATGGACATTACATGAGCTTTGATGGGGAGAAGTTTGATTTCCTGGGAGACTGTGACTATATCCTAGCTCAGGTATCTTTTTTTAAATTTATTTTTCTATCCATGTGCTTTCCACAACATACATGGTAGGGTTCAACCTGAATAATTAAAGGGCTATCCCATGCAAAATAGTCAACACTGATGAGCAGAGCCTACTCCTCTCCATGTGTGCCTAGAGCAGAGAGATTTTACAAACCAAAGTAAAGCCTTTAGACCTCAGAAGTGACACAAGAGGGCACTGTGTGATGCCAAACGATTAACCACGGAGCTGGACAGCCTTTTCCTGCTGTTATTCTAGTATCTACGAGGAAAAGGAGTTGGTGTGAAGTTGAAAAGCAAGATGTTTTTCTCAGCCATCCAAGTCTGACAGTATTTTTGTTGTGAAGGATGAACACAGAGGTTAACATGAGAGTCTAACGTATAGCTCATCTACAATAATTTCATGTAGTTAAATACTTCTTGGTAAGACATTTTGTGTTCCCCAAATTACAATTGGTTGTGCTAATTCGAAGGAAAAAATATTTTTACTTTTTTGGCTGTGCAAGACTGATGGCAAGAAAAGTGCTTTTTTTTTTTTTCCTTTAGCTTTTCTCTTGGAAATTCCTGATCAAGTATGAGCCTGTCACCAGATTACCTGTCACTAGGTTTTCTAATGCCCAGAGTTTTGGTGAATAAAGATGTGGCAAAAAAGCAAAAGTTGGATTGAATTGTCCTTCCCGAGCATGTTTAAGCCTGGTCTTGTGCTCTGATCTAATAGAACGTTAACTCTTTTTTTTAAGGACTTTTGCCCCAATAACATGGATGCTGGCACCTTCCGAATTGTAATTCAAAACAATGCCTGTGGGAAGTCACTCTCCATCTGCTCCCTGAAGATCACACTGATTTTTGAGGTTTGCCAAGAATTGGTTATAACTGAGGAACAATAATTTTAATTTAAAGGAGTGTAGTATCCCCTTGTATTCCAACATAATTGCTGCTAGAGAGTACCCTTGGAAGTCAAACAGCCAGAAAGCAGAGGCAGGTGAGCTTCTTGGTGTTAACAGTGCTGGGCGCTTTTGCAGGTAAGGACAGGGAGTCAACAGCACTTTACATTTGTACTTGTGTGTGTATTTGCACCTGTGACACTAGTAGTATAGGAGTGATGGTGAAGTTTTAGAGGCATGTGTTTCTATATGGTTCGAGCACAAGGTAGATGTAACTATGATGGGGAAGAGTTTCTTCTCTCCAGCTCAGGCTTAGCATTTCCTCAAAAAGTACACAATATGTATACAAAAGAGATTTCTTCCCTAGTGGGGTATGAGAGGATGCTGAAACAAAGCAGCTTGACAAGGGCTGTTCTAGTTAGCCCAATTGCTTGTGGTCTCCTGATCTGCTATACCAGAAGAACATATTTAATCTAGAATGAGTGCGCTGTACTCTTGCAGCCCAATAAGTCAGCTTTATCCTGGGTTGCATCAAAAGAAGTCTTCACAACAGGTATGGGGAGATAATCAGAGGTCTGGAACACTTTTCCAGTGAAGACAGTCTGTCAGAGTTGAAGCAGCTCATCCTAGAAAAGAGAAGGCCCTTATTGCAGTCTTCCAATACTTAGAGAGAGCCCATCAGAAAGATAAGGAGGGATTCTTTATCAGGGAGTGCAGTGATAGGATGAGGGGTAACAGTTCTGAACTGAAAGGAGATTTAAATTTGATTCTAGGATAAAACTTTTTACTGTGAGGGTGGTGAAACACTGGAACAGGCTACTCAGAGAAGCTTTGTAGGCCTTGTCCATGACAGTGTTCAAGACCAGGCTGGATGGGGCACTGAACAACTTGATCTAGAGGGAGGTTTCTCTGCCCATGGCTGGGAACTACATGATCCTTAAGGTTTCCTCCAACCCAAACCATTCCATGATTTTCTGCGGTAAAGAAAGATAAAAGGAAGAACACCAATGCTGTTACACTAAGTTTTCTATTTGATTTCCTACCATGAATGTGTCTGTTCTTTGTAGAAAAGAGAAATCAGGCTCCTGGAAGGAAGAATTCAGGAGATAGCCACTGATCCAGCAGCTGAGAAGAATTACAAAGTGGATCTCAGAGGAGGTTATATTGTGATTGAAACAAATCAAGGAATGAACTTCATGTGGGACCAGAAGACTACTGTTGTCGTTCATGTAGCACCATCTTTCCAGGTAAGCACAGGATGAATTGGGAGTTATGATATCAGACTCAATGTTATGCATCCAGATCTGTGCCCCATTTTGATAAACAGGGTTTGGAAAAGTGTTTGGTCCACTGGACAAGAAGAAGCAAGCAGGCCATGTCTTATGTTCTATTTCACTGTTCAGTCAATTCACTCACCAGAATATTCAGAGCTAAAAGTAAAACCAGGCACTTTGCAATACTGTAAGACTAAGGAAGTAATTCAAAGTCCATCTTTATCTAAAATACATTTTAATGGCTCTTTAAGACTTTGCAGCAATTTTGCCTTGACTTCTTCTATAGTTTATTTCTGTAAAACAGTGGGTTGCACTCAAAATAACCAAACCATTTGCTATGCTTACACAAATTACCCAGGGAAAAGTTTGTGGCCTTTGCGGGGACTTTGATGGCCGCTCAAGGAATGACTTCACAACCAGAGGGCAGTCTGTAGAGATGAGCATCCAGGAGTTTGGAAACAGCTGGAAAATAACAAGCACTTGCTCAAATATAAACATGACAGATCTGTGTGCTGATCAGCCTTTTAAATCAGTCTTGGGACAGAAGCACTGCAGCATCATCAAGAGCCATGTGTTTGAAGCCTGTCACAGTAAGGTAAGCCTGTTCCCTCATCCTCAGTAGTTTCACATAAGGTATTTGTTGCTATTGTACAGCCCATATACATGCAAGTTTTTACTATTATAAACACTACTATAAAGCATGGAACACTATTACAAAGCATGCTTGAATACAAAGGGTACTCATAACCTCAATTCACAGCTATGCCAGTTGAATCCTGTTGCACAGTACTGAGGAAACAGCAGTGCCTGTTTTGAGCAAGTCAAAGAGAGTAATAGTTGGCCACCAGAAGGAAAAAGTCAGGTATCAGTTTGTAAGATCTAGAGATAAGTTTGTGTAAGACTGTTTGTATGAGAGTTCTTGGGAAAGTTTATTCAAATTCCCTCAAGAGATTAATTATTTGGTTTATTTTTGACACAAATTAATCTAAACAGAAACAAGGCTAACAATTCTTAATGGGAATGTCTGTACAAAGTTCCAGTGCAGTTTATGAAGCCATTTTGAAAGCCAACCTGGCTTAATTTCCTTTGTTAGTTCATGGTGGCACAGGTTGAAATACAAAAGTCATGAAGTTCAGCAGTAACAGGATTTCTTTTTGCACTTACTTAATCACTGTCTCTCCACGGAGAGTGCACACACTGCATAGTTGTGTTGATTCAAAGCAAGGTAGTTCAGTCCTGCAGAAATTACACTGGAAAGAAATTTTGAGCATAAATGCCAATATTTCACACATGAGAATGAGAAGATTTAGAGTCCAATTCTACCTGGTGAGTGAAATAGAAAATTACTTGCTGTAAAATATCATAGCTCCTTCATGACAATCCCATTCTGTTACAGACTCAGCCTGATTCTGCCAAAGAAAATGACAGTGGATGGCTGAAGTTCAGAGCCCTTTGTCTCATTAAAAGACAGTTCAGCAGGTACACCATGGTAGCTGATCTGTTGTTATTTTGACAGGTGAACCCAATACCATATTATGAATCTTGTATTTCTGACTTCTGTGGCTGTGACAGTGTGGGAGACTGTGAGTGCTTTTGTACCTCAGTTGCTGCCTATTCAAGAAGTTGCAGCAGAGCTGGTGTCTGTATTGACTGGAGAACACCTGCCATTTGCCGTAAGTATTACATTGAAAATACACTCAGAAAAGCAGTGCTCCATGCTCTCAGGCACATGAGAGATAAAGAAGAGACATCATTGTGCATGTGTGACTTAGCAAGTCCTTGTTTACGAGGGTTAGAAAATAATCCCTGACTGATGTCTGAGACTTGAAAGTTTTTTATTCTTCTGTTCCAGCTGTGTTCTGTGATTATTACAATCCACCTGACAAACACGAGTGGTTCTATAAACCCTGTGGAGCCCCTTGTCTAAAGACCTGCAGGAATCCACAAGGGAAATGTGGGAACTTGCTGTACAGTTTAGAAGGTAATTCTTACCTGACTTTGATGCAGTTTATGGGAACTGAAGCTATTTGTCTGGTTTTAAACTTTTTAAGTATGAAGACTGTTGAAGGGATATCCCATTTGTCCCAGAAACTCATTGACTATATATTTTTGGAAAGAGGGAAACAGAGGAGATGGAAAAGTAACGGGTACTATAAAGCAATCACATTAATTCTGGGAGCAAATCTGCATCTGATAAAGATATTAATGTGGTTTCCCTCAACCTATGCAAAGAAGACTAAGTATACTTTGATTATCTTTCCAGGCTGTTACCCAGAGTGTAGTTCTGACAAGCCATATTTTGATGAGGACAGAAGAGAGTGTGTCTCCCTCTCTAACTGCACTTCATGGTAGGTCAGTTGATGGTGAGAAATGTAGAATAGGACTAGAAAGGTTGTGTTCCTGAATGCTTGGCTTACATTCATAGGCAGTGGCCAATACCACAAAAGCCAGGAGTAGACACTTATGTAAATGTAGATACCATTGCAGACATGATTATTCCACGTACTGATTCATGTCAATAAAACAAGCCTTCTCCTCCTTTTCTTTTTTATTTTCAGTGATCCTGAAGAGAAACTATGTACTGAAGACTCCAAAGGTAACTTTTTACCACCCTTACCTTTGACTGGGTCATGATGCAACAACCCAGCATCATATGCTGTGCTGGTGTGTTGGCAATAGAACTCTGAATAGCTAGTTCTATAGGTGGATGACAGCAGTACGTGTATACTTTGATAAGCAAAACGCAGCCTTTAACCTGAAGAACAGTCTTTAGGATGATCATAGGGAGGAAGGAGAGGGACATGAAATGTGGGATTCATTTCATACAGATAAATACTACTTCTCCATCTTTACACTTCCTTGAAACTCAGTGAAAAGAGACAGAAAGTAGTCTGAAGCAGGCCCTTTATGGTACCTTACAGCAAGAAAATCTTTTAAAGGTTCTGTTTCCTGTCCATTAATTTCATAAGACTAGACAGCTAGCTAATGGGAAACATGTCTGTGTTCCTCAAGGACACACTTGCTCAAGGTATGGTATGAGTTCATTCCCATATTTGGGACAAGCCATATCTCAAAATGCAGGGGGGCCCAGAAGAAAACGTATCTTCAATTATGCCAGTTTTGTTACAGTAGTAGATATATTATTCCCTTGTGTTCCTGAATGCAAATTCTCCAAAACCTGGAAATTGTCTCATATACTTACATTAAATTGTTTATGACTGCATGATCCTCATTCTGAGTGTTTCATCACTCAGCAAGACAGTAATCCCAGTTGTGTTCCCTGCCAAGGCAGAATATGCCTGTGCTCCATGCGAGGTGAGGATAGTGCCATTTCTGATACTTTTACCAGCCAGTAATTCTTCTGTGCAAGCTAACGCCAAGAAGAACAAATACCCAACGTGCCCAATGCAACTTCTCAAATAAAACTGAGAAGTTTCTCAGCCAGGCAATTCATGTTTAATGACAAGAGCTACTGAGGGGTAAACCCAGAATTTGGTTTTAATTTGTATTTATATTACAAGTGTCCCTTGTTACCATGGTGTTTGCTCTTTTGGTGCCTCAGATTGCCTCTGTTGCTACAATGGAAAGACCTACACCATAAATGAAACCGTATATAGCCAAGTATATGGGAGTGAGTGTGGTGATGCTATCTGTGGCCATAATGGAGAGATCATTAAAAAAGTCTTCCCTTGTAGAACGCCATCCACAGCAGCAGAAGGTACTGTATTTATAAGAGTTTTGGTGGTGATTCTATTAAAGTCAGCAATGGTATTAATATTCCCCCATTTTGAAAAAAGATAAGCACAGACTTTAAGGTAATTGAAGATGCTTTGGGAATTAGGGGTAAGAGTTTGTGGGTCTCATGGTAGGGACAAAAAGTGGAGTTTTTATAGACTCTTCCTGTCAATGCGGTAAATGGAGAATAGAGAAATGTGGTGATTTTCACTACTGCTTTTGTGATAATCTCAAGCATATTGAAGTTGGAAATCTGGTGCTGTTAGTCTCAATATTTTATAGCTCTAAACCTTGCTTTTCTCCTTCTCATCACCTTTATCACACTATGGCTCTTATTGTGCTGCTTTCCACATTGGAATAAGTCAGTCTTAAATGGGAAGTAAGAAAACAAAACTCTCAGTTTATTCCCTTCCCAATAGAGTGAGGGAGATGCAAATGAACATGAAATAGGAAATAAAAAGAAAATCAAGAAAAGGTGGAATTTTGACACGTGATTATAGCAAGTTAAAATAAATTACTATACAAATGGGTATTATCCTGGTAGCAAATTATGCAAGCAGATGAGAAAAATGAAAAGATAGCTTCTCTGCTTAAGTGAGTGGAAGAACCAAGTACCTGATGGTTAGTCTCTGAGTTTGGTATTTACTAAATTGTTGGCAAGTGGAATAAAAGCTAATAATGAAGTAATATCTAGGAAATGAAGGACTACTGAAAGAAAAGTATTGGTGAGGTGCCATAATAAAATGTCAAAATGATCTGTCTGTATTTGAATCAACAGTTTCTGCAGAGCCAGTCATTAAAATAAAAAATGGAGTGCCACTGGAAATCACCCCTCCAAAGACAGGTGAAGTCCTGCATGATTAGAAAGTTCAATATTTTGAATGAACAACCAACATTTAAGGGTGGTTTATTGTATTCTACATAGAAAAATCCCTAACTACAAGGGGAAGGGTGCATGTATTATTCTAGTAGTATACAGTGTAATACAGTGTATATGAATACAGAGAAGATGGGTTTAGTGTGTATAAGTACTAAATGTGGTGGGGATATAAAAATTCTTTTTCCACTTTTTGTGATTAGATGTAATAGATGCCATAGGTCTTGGAAGTAGAGTAGCAGAGGATTTGAAAATTAATTGATTTAATTTCCTGCAGAACCACAAATGAAACCTGTAACATTTGTACCTCCACCGACAATGAAGGCCACACCCTGCTTCTGTGAAGACAATGGACAATTGATACAAATGGGTGAGAAACCAAGCAATTACATTTTTTTTCTGCACCACTGATGTGGGTAGATGTACTGTTAGATAAAGGTGCTCATGAGCCTGCTGCAGTTACTCGTTACCACAAACTGTTCCATCTTTGAACTGTAACTACAGCTCTCCAATATGCTGTAACATTGTCCTGGCTTGTGTATCCCTGATGTAAGAGAGCTTATACCAGATGCAAACTTCAATGGACTACAGCACAATCTCTCAGTCCCAAACTACTGGGACAACATGGGTTGTAATCCACACTTGTATTTGAAAAGCAGAGGAACAAAGGCTCTTGTTCATCTCTTAGTAGCTCCTGAACCACCTATCTCCTGTTCTTTATGAAGATCAGATACACTCAGCGATGTATCCAGTATTCTTTTTTCTCATGCTCATGTTTTACTCCTGCTAATGCAGTTAAGTGCAGATTTTCAGATTAGCCACCTGTAGCCCTCCTCAGCCATTACTATTTGGCTGAATCAGGCTCCAGTTCAGTTACTGAATTCAGGAAGAGACAGAGGGACCATCATACCTGAACATGGCCATCTAGTATAGGCAGACCAGGCAAGTTAAATGCAGGGCTGAGTATGTGGCCAATTTCTGATTGGTCCTTGAGACTTTCCAGTTCTGCGTACAGTCCAGTGCTAACAATAAGGTTTTGGCCTTGCAGGAGAGAACATTTCTCTGCCAGTGAACATATCAGGTCACTGTGCTTACTCCATTTGCAATGCTTCATGTCAGATGGAATTAATGTGGGCAGAGTGTAAAACTGGTCATGTTGAGGCCCTCAAGACCTGTGATCCAGGCTCTGAAGCCTGTCCACCATCATCTGCTCCAAGTGCAACAAGCCAAGTTCCTGCTTCTGTGAGGACTCCTGTGAGCGATTGTGTTGGACTCATTCCTCCCAGAAAGGTGAGAAACTTGAAAGGAGATGTGTTTCTTCAGCTATAGCATTGCCTGCTGCTAAAATTTGGTGTCTTCTTATCAAGCTGGTAGCCAACACTACAGCTTGACTGTAGGTGTGTCAGAATTAGATGATTTAGAAGTATATCAGATGCCTCCAAATAAATGAGTGAATAAGCTGGAATTTATTCTGTTCACGTGAAATGATTGTATGTAGGCAGAGCAACCTAAGCTGAAGAAAGGCTAAGAAAGCACATGTGACAATGTCCCATCATTGTAAGTTGTCAGAACCTTAATATTGAGCAATATACAAAATGTTGTAGAACAGAAGTAGATACTGAGGCTCTGCTGATTGCTGTGTTTCATGGTGCCTGATTTCCAGAGAAATAATAGATAGTAAATAATGCCATGCTAGACATGATTTTAAAGATTTTCTTACATTTTGTGCCTCTTGTTTTTCCATCTGTCAATAGTTTAATGAAACATGGAACTTTGGAGACTGCCAGATTGCTACTTGCCTGGGAGAAGGAAACAACATTAAACTCTCCAGCGTGACTTGCCCTCCTCAGCAGCTGAAACTCTGTGTCAATGGTTTCCCATTCATGAAAGGGTACGATGAAACAGGTTGCTGTGAAGTCTCTCAGTGTCAATGTAAGTACTGTGGCAGGAAAATTCCTGAAATTCAAATTATGTTCAGCTGGGCTTCAAGAAAGATAATTTTTTATGGTGAACATCTACATTACATTCACATAAATTCAGTAGGATTTAAGAGAGCAGAAGTCCCACCCAAAACATCGGCTGTTGTGTGCAGATTAGAGTGCCCTTGATAGGCTAATTAATCTCCATCAAACTGATTATTTCAGCTCTCACTGAAAATGAGTAAAAGAGTTAAAACCAGTTTGTACTTATGAGAGGCTTAAAAGCCAAACTTGAAGTCTGTCACTCTGTCTTCCAGGTATTTGCAGTGGATGGGGAAATGAGCATTATATGAGTTTTGATGGAACGTATTATCATTTTAAAGAAAACTGCACCTATGTTCTTGTCAAGTCAATACATCCTGACTCTCACAACTTTTGGATTCACATAGACAACTACTACTGTGCTGCAATTGATGGAGCAATTTGTTCAATGTCCCTTCTCATTTTTCACTCCAACTCTGTTGTTGTTCTTACACGAGCAATGGAACATGGAAAAGAAACAAACTTGGTAAAGTATTTTGTAAAAATGAAGTCTCAATATTATTTTGTTGTAGTTATATAACTATGCTGCTAAATATCCTGTCTCCACAAAGAATGAAGCTTGTGAAAAATGGGATAGGAAATGTAATTATGTTGCTTTCTCTATTTCCCTTGTATCACCAAAAATTTGTATGTTCTGAAAACTTGGGAAATGATCATATGATTAAAAGTTGTTTTTTTCTTTCAAACATGCATATTAAATTATAAATTACAATGTATTAAAAAAGAATCATAGAGAAAATGTATATGTTTCTAAACAGAAGGATATCCATAGAGGTGATTTATTTTTTTCTTCTTTTTAGGTTTTGTTTAATGATAAGAAAGTCAATCCAGACATTTCGAAGAATGGTATCCAGATAACCAGTTCTGGCCTTTATATTATAGTTGAAATACCTGAATTAGAACTTTATGTCTCTTACAGTCGACTTGCATTTTACATAAGACTTCCTTTTGAGAAGTTTTATAACAATACCATGGGACTGTGTGGTGAGTGTCATCAGCTGATAATGAATTTTGAATTACAGTAATGAAATTTCCTCCTTCTTTCTCTTGTCCCCTTGTAAACATCTCTAAATGCTTGCAACTCCAATGATTTCTAATTCCCACAAATTTCAACAAATGTATCTCTGCTTGACCAAGGGACAGACAGTCAGGAGACAGAATTTCAAGACCCTTACTTTCCTTCAAAGCCCTTCCTCTTGGTTAAATCTACTCAGTATGGGAATGTATAAAGTCTGGAGAGTCCTATGCTAAACAGAACCATCACAGTTTCTTTAGCCACACAGAGAAATACATCAACCAACACATGAACTCTGATTTTCATGAGAAACTGACAACCGGTTTCTTTAGGCCTTTTCCTGCAAACAGTTCTTGTGAACTTACCCAGGATCCCATGTGTTACCTTCCCAAAAGGAGAGCTCTCTGCCAGATTTCTCTAACATTTCCTCAGCATCAGCTGTCCATGAACTGTCTTTTATATTGCTTCTACATTGCTACCAGGTACCTGCACCAACCAGAAGTCTGATGATGCTATGAAAAGGAATGGCAACGTTGTTGGGTCCTTCAAAGAGATGGCATTAGACTGGAACGTGCCAGATCCTGCCAATAGATACTGTAAACCAAGTGTTTCAGAACCACTTGAGATAGAATATCATCAGCATTGTGAGCCTTCCAATCTGTGTAAAATCATCTGGTAAGACAACTCTCAAAAGTACCAGAAAACTAAGTCCACATGACAATTTTATGCTTCACTATGTGGCTTGGATAAATTGTTTCCAGGATATGATGGAAACTGGAAGCCTAGCATACCTTGAAAAATCAAGCAGTGAACTGATGTGTTTTGCAGATATTTTTCATCTGCATCATAAAACCCCCTTAATAGTGTTTGCTAGTTGGTACTCTCTCTACCTGTCAGTTCTGGAGAAGCCAAGCAAGAAGTAGCTATAATTCAGTGTCTGAAACCTCTGAATGAAAAGGAACAGTCAGACTATAGCAACCCAATGTTTGTGTATGTTTTTAAAGTAATTCTGTGGTTTATAACAGGATCATCAAAAGTGCTGTTATTAAAATGTTAGCAAATAGAATTATAGTTGTCAGCTGCAGAGGAGATTTTTCTTTGCAGGTATCAGTCAAACATAAAATTTCTTCCTTTCAAAGCATTGTACAGAATGGGAGGTAAAGGTCATTCTTAATTAAGCTGGGGGAGCATATTGCCTATTAGAGCAATTTGTAATTGCATCTTTACCTTGAGGCTTTCCTGGGTGGGGATGAGTTTGGTTCTGAGTTTAATTCTTCCTGGGAAGTAGCCCGAGGAAGTGAACTGCCATGTCTGTCTTGCTTTCCAAAGGAACCTGACTGAGTGCCACAGCGTGGTCCCCCCACAGCCCTACTATGAGGCATGTGTGGCCAGTGGGTGCTCAGAGCAGCACCCAAGCACCGAGTGTCAGAGCATGCAGACATATGCAGCCTTGTGTGGACTCCATGGGGTCTGTGTGGACTGGAGAAGCCAGGCAAATGGGCAGTGTGGTAAGCACAAGAATGACCTACTAGTGAAGAAACAGCTCCAGTCTGTTCTTTCCTCACCTGCATGCCCATCTAAGGCTTCAGTCTTTCCTGAGCTGCTCTGGACCTGAGCAAAAGCTGGAACAAATCAAGAAGATTGCAGGAAACGGGCCCATAATTTCTCATGGAGAACTCAGTTGAAGAGCTCAGTGTGTTACTTCATCACTAGATGGCAACACACAGCCTTTCCCCGCGTGCTCTGCCCTGCTCAGGGCGAGCCAGTGGTTGGGAGGCAAGCACTCCTAGCACTGTCGCAAGTACCTTGCTCAATCTATTGCTCTCTTCTTGCTGAAGCTGCAGGGAACTAATGGCTGGGCAGGAGCCTGGGCTGTGTGGACCCCTGGGGTGGGCTGTGTTAACGTGTGTGTCCTGAAGGATTCATGTGGGTTTGGGCTTTCTAACCTGTGTGTTGTAATGCTCCACAGAGGCCAGCTGTGCTAAGGATCAGGTATACAAGCCATGTGGGGAAGCAAAAAGAAAAACTTGCTTCAGCAGGTGAGTCATTTCCTAAGGCACTTTTCACATTCGTAATTTGAAATTTGGCAGGAAAGGCTGGGAGTTAAGTTTCCCCTGGGATTTAGGAGTCTGGTTGCCAAGGGCCACATTTACGCTTCTTATTTACTCCTCCTTCTATTCTAATTTTGCAGAGATGTTGTTATGGACACCCTCCCTTCCCAAAATAAAACACCAGTGTTTGTTGAGGGATGCTACTGTCCTGATGGAAAAATTCTGCTGAATGATCATGATGGCATTTGTGTTTCTGTCTGTGGTAAGAAATAATGTAAAGAGTGGGATCAAAAGTGGGAATAAAGTCCTGACTGGAAGTGCACACTAAGGGAGATGCCCTGGATACAGAGGAAATGGGAGAGACCTTGATACTGACCCTTTATAATTAGGTTGAAAATGTTTTAGATGGACAGTTTCTGCCTACTCATATACAGAAAGTGCATCTTTCAAAAAAACAAAGAGGAGGATCTTGAATATGTGTTGGGTCCTCAGCCTGTAACTTTGCACTCTGCAACTCTCTTTGTGGCTGTTTCAAGACCTACTTTCTGTCCTGTCCTTCTGCTTCTGTCCTTTTCCCTGGTTCAGTCATCCTTAAAGGAATTTGTAATTTGTTTTATAGGTTGCACTGCAAAAGATGGATCAGTAAAACAGGTGAGAAAAAGCAAAATAGTGTCTTAAAATTATAACTGCATGCTGTGACATCCTGTAAAAATGACTGTATAAATTCTTCTTTCAATTCTAATCTTAAATATCAGTAAACTATAATGACAGTGGGAAAGAAACCAGCAGATTTTAACACTAGAACTTCACTAATCACTTCAGATACAGAAGCAGAAATAGCAATTTGTGGTGCATCACCAGGCTTCCCTTCTGGAAACAAAAAAACCGGCAAAGGAAGGTGGCAGATAATAGCTATTTTTCCTTTGTCCTCCCTCTGTGATTTGAACTCTGATTTTCTGACATAATATATTAGGGCAACCCAGTCCTAAGCTGTCTTGCAGCAGGCATTAGTTTATATATAATGCTTCTAGTTTTGCTCTCTCAGTTACTACCACTATTGTATCTGCAGCCTAGAGAGACTTGGGAGCACAACTGTCAGCACTGTGTTTGTGACGAAGCAACCTTGAATATCTCTTGCTTCCCACACCCTTGTCCCAAATCTCCACCCATCAAGTGCACTAAAGAGGGCTTTGTAAGCAAAATAAAAACACGTCTGGATGACCCATGCTGCACAGAGACAGTCTGTGGTGAGTAGATAATTCAGATGTCATACTGAAGCATCATTGCCTTTAGCAGTAATCCTCAAGTGAAATCTAGTACCTCTCAGGTCCCAGATTCAAATAAATGCCCAGGAGTGTTCACTTCTTCCATTTACGTGCCAGGGGCTCTAGCTTGTATTCTAAACAGACTCCAGACACTGACACTGAAAAATGCCCCATAGACCACTGGGATCACCAGGTGCTTCACAGGAACCTCTGGCTCTTCTCTCTTCTGAGTTGAGAAGGTGATTCTTGCACAGAGATCCATAGAGTAAGGGAGGATGCGCACAACTTTCAGGGTCCCACAAGGTCTCTTGTGGAGGTTCTTGATGTATGTTTGCCCTCATCTTTCCATTTGCATCATCTTTGATTAGCACAGGATCTTCTTGTCAGTCTGTTCCTAAACCTGGCCATATCCATCACCCATAGGAAGATGCAGGGCAGGCCATCCTGGCCATGCTGGTGGGATGATTTTCTGTTCCTTCATAATGCTAGACAGAGGTTCAGCTCTGGATGCTCTGAGAGGAGCAGTGGGCACTGTCAGTCCCAACCTTTACATATTTGGCTGCCACTTTGATTTTTTTTCACTGACTCATCTGCCATTATCCCAACTTATTTCTCTGTCACTTCTCTGAGATGAGATCACTTAGTTTATTTAGAGGTGACATCCAGTGAGGAAAGTGTAACAAAACGCAGGAGTTTGCATCCAGGGAAGAGCTTTACAACAAAACGATCTTCAGCACACTTCACCTGAATGTGTCCAAACTGCAAAAATGTGTGGGTAAAGAAGAATCTCTTTCTACCCAATTTCTTGAGTTGTTCATGCTTTGATCTGCAAGTAACACTGCTGCTCAGGATGCTTCAGCTTACTCTATCTCTGCTTATTGCAGAGTGTGATGTAAAAACCTGCCATATCAACAAAACAGCATGTGACTTAGGCTTCCAGCCAGTGGTTGCTTTATCTGAGGATGGTTGTTGTCCTGTCTTCTCCTGTAGTAAGTACCATGTTTCCTTAAAGGTGTTACATTTATTGCTTGAACGGAATCAAAATCATAAGCAGTAGCCTCTCCTTCCTTCTCAGCCTTTACATTTAGCATTTTTCTGGTTTTGGAGGTGGAGGTTCTCTATAACTTGTATTAAGTGAGGGAATTTACTGATCAGACACTGAATGTTGGTTACATTGAACCCATCCTGAAGCTTTGCTGCCAAGTTATATTTCAAGGGGCACATACCTGACCCAGCTTCACATTGTCTGGGTTACCATCAGGATGGTTAACAATAAAGAAAAGCTCAACTCATTTCATGTTAGGGTATAAACCCATCAGGTAAAAGGATTTTTCTACATGGAAAATACCGGGATATAGTAATGCCCCCCCCCCCCCTTCATGCAGAACATCTAAGCAGATCCTCCATGTGTCCTTCTGAATAAAAATTAGCACCATGTGCTAGTCATTTTTTTCCCATTCTGTGTGAGCCTAGTGAATAAGCTCAGTTCTACTCTGTCTCCTCGAAGTTATTCAGAATTCAGAGTTAAGTACAGTAACTATTTATATAATTCCTTGCATATAATTTAAATTTTATTTTTTCTTACAGTACCAAAGGGTGTATGTGTTTCAGAAGGAGTTGAATTTAAGGTATGTCTTTTCCCAGACACTTCTTTCCACAGGTTAATGTGGTCTGAATCAGAATTTTCTGAAGTTATAGTAAATACTCACATAAAAAGCAGGTTTAGAATCGTGAGTAATTTTTCCCTGCCAGGGAAATGTTCCTGAATAGGTAATGCTAGAGACAACAAACTTGCTTACTAAATTAGATCTTACCTATGTTTTAGAGTCAAGAAGTCAGAATTGTGATTGAATGCAAATTCTAAATCTCATTGGATATTTTAAGACAAGTTACTGTGTTAAAATTAGCAAAAATTGATGCATGACATTTATAAGACAACATAATAACTCATTTAATGCAATTGATGGACTGAGGAACTTGTGCTCATTTTGTGAGTGAGTGACAGTGGGAGATTTGAGAAATCTGGAGATATTAATTTCAGGAACTTCTTCCAAAAATCAATCCCAAATATAAACATTCCTTTTTGATAGTCCAGGGGGTGTACATTTATTCTAGAACCTGTCTCTTCTGTATTTCCAGCCTGGGGCTGTGGTGCCTAAAGGTTCTTGTGAGGACTGTGTGTGCACAGATGAGCAGGATGTTGTGACACAGACCAACCGCATCCAGTGTGTTCCAGTGAAATGTCAAACCACCTGCCAGCAGGTCAGTGCTGCACTCTCAGCCTCCCTCACCATGAACAGTGGCTCTTGAGAGGATGCATTCTAAAACTGGGGTAGTATAACTGCTCCCTCTCTTAAAGACATCAGGATATATGCCTGTTGTCAGGCATCCTAAATATTCTGTTAGACTCTTTGTAAATTCTTTTTAAGGGTACTGGTTATTTTTCCTCTAGCAATTTTCAGAGGTCACCCTGAGGGAGAATGACTGCAAACTTGTTAAAGGGAAGCCCAGCTGTTTATACTTCCCACTGTCAGTTCAAAAACAAGCTTGTAAGGAGACTGCATGGTGCTTTATATGCTTCCAGACACTTCTCAGTACTCAGGAGCTGAAAGTGCACACAAACTGTTCTGTCAATATTACTGAATGTTTTGTAGGAGAGGTTTCTTTTCCATTCTTACCCAGATATGGCCAGACTCACCCCCAATCCTAAAAACTGATAAAACCATTATTGTGTTTCCTGAAGTCAGCCACACTCACACCCTCCAACAGACCAATGGATACCTAAAATACAGAAGGGGAAATAACTGAGGCATGATCTTCTTATATCTGATAGCTGTAATTTTTGTGGGTAGATATATCAAATCAAGTGGAAACATTATTCCCACAGGGTTTCCGCTACGTGGAAGAGGAGGGTCAGTGCTGCAGCCAGTGCCAGCAAGTGGCATGTGTGGCAAGTTTTCCATCTGGCAATGTGACCATTGAGGTAAGCACTCCCTTGCTCCACACACAAGGCAGTGTTACCAAAAAGACCTGAGCACTTTTTGAACCAGTGTCATATATTTTGAGGCTGATAAGACCTCTAGAAGATTAAAAAATATATCTATTTCCAAAGTAAATGTAAATGTTTAAACAGCTGCTCTTTGCTGTGTGAATCTCACAGGCACCACTGTGCTGAAAATTATGAATCTCTGGCAGGAACAGAAATCATAGTACCTCCCCTACTCCTGACATGCAACAGAGAGGAGGAATTTGGAGGGGATGTGCAATGCTGCTCTTCCAGAGATACATGAGCTGGCTTCTCATCATACTGTTCTAATCTGCTAACAGTGTTTGTTACCTTTTCCTGTAGATACAGGGTTAAATAGTGTGCATAAGCTGACACAGCTGTGCTGCCACTAGTTCTGAATTTGCTGAGGCAGAAATCAAACGTGGCATAGCTGCTGTAGTGTAGTGTGACTCGGTAACACACACACACAGGTAAAACATCATGAGTGTAGCATTGTGTAGACATGGGCTGAGCCCCAGGCTAGCTCTTTGCTTTTATTAAAGGCTGCTCCTTTAACAGCTAATGATATTCTCTCAACCAACAAATACCATCTCTCACACTGTTGCTTATCTGGTAGCTATTATGTTGTGCATATTTTCTATTTCATCCTTTTATTCTTTGGTAATTTGTTTTGCAAGTTATCTTCTCCTGTGCTAACACAAAGTTTTTATGTTTCCATGGTAAGTCTTTGCATTTATCTATTAGCTTCTATTAAGAATACTTCTCTCCTCTTTCACACTTTTTTGTTTTTTCTTCCATATATTAAAAAAGGGATGTAAACCTTGAAAAAGAATTCTTTTTCTTTGATCTATTTTATTCTATGTCCACTAGCACACCTACCTTCTTGTATTTCTGTTCTATTCTCATTCTGCCACCAGAATTCTTTCCACCAAGGTGGCCTCAGAAGGGATGTTGAAAAGGCTGATAGTGAGTAACCTTGGCACATAATTTGTAGATGTGAATTCCAGACATCTCAGCACTTACAGAGTGATATAAACAACTCAGTCTGCAGTCTCCCTCTGCTACTTCATTCATTGTATTACCGTTGCATTATTCTATTCTTTTTGCTTTAATATATTGAGTTGGGATTTTTTTCCCGTTTTTATTCAGGTTGGAAAGAGTTATAAAGCACCACATGATAACTGTACTCAGTACACATGCACCGAATCGGCGGGTCAGTTTTCCTTGACTAGCACAGTAAAAGTTTGCCTACCTTTTGAAGAATCAAACTGTGTCCCAGTAAGTACTTTACAGCCAGGAAAAAAAGCCTTCTGGGATGAACCCAGTTTGTGAGTTTTCTTTCCTGCTTTGAATGAGCCACTTTGGTAATTACTGATCTTTCTGAACTGACCATCCTTGTTTGAAGAAAATGTGGGATTTTTCTGCCCTGAATGGAGGATCCCATGGAAATAAACCAAAACTACTTGCAAATAACCCACACACTTTACTTGTTATCAAACAAGCACTTGGACTTGTATAAGAACTTGAGATGGAAGAGTATTAGGGCAATAGCAAGGTAGGATTTTTCATCACTTGAGGAACACTGATGTTACTAAATGTAATTGAATGAATAGTAACTCACTGTGGATCTCTGGGGTATCATCCATGCACTGGTTTTCAGCAATTAGTGGTTTCCAATAACTTTCAGAAGCCAGGTGGGGCTTCAAAGCAGATTTGAAAACCGAAGTAGGGACAAAGACATCCATTAACTTGAATTACCCTTGGATTAGGTTCTTTTAATTCCAGGAGCAGCTGCCATTCTCTGGGGCTGGGGTTTTTGTGCTGGTTTAAATAGAACCTCGGTAAGGTCAGGCAAGTGTTGCAGGATGTCTTAATTGGCTTGAGAGAACATATAATTAAAAACCAACCAAGCAAACAAACAAAAAATGCACAAGCAAACAAAAAAACCCAACTCCTTCCTTTATTGAGTTTTCCCAAGCATGTATTTTTGGTACACAAATAGATCTGATGAGGGATCTATGTTGGTTTCAGGGACTATACCTGAACTCTCACTGTTGCTTCTAGCTGCATTTGAACTGTTCTGGTTATGTTTTCTTTTAATACAGGGGACAGTTGATGTGACTTCAGATGGCTGTTGTAAGACATGTGAGTACAGTTTCCTATTCCAGTACTGTCAGGTTCTTCCTTGCTTGTAGTTCTGTTTCTGCATTCACTTGAGAGTCTGCAGTTTCTGGACTGGTGTTACAGCAGCAAAGCTGTTTTGTACCACACTGCTGAAGTTAAAACTCTGTCATAGCTGAGTTTAAAAATCTGCCTTACTCTTCCAAGTGGGGACACTAAAATACTTTTATCTCCTTTTCTGTGTTTCCAAATAGCTAAAATACCGTTAGTTTTGACTGTGCTGTTCGAAATTTTACAAAAAAATATGTTCGGTATTCTTTCACCTGGAAGTTACATAGGAAAAAAGGATCTTTTTTCTATTGCATCCACCCAGAAATCATGGGCTGCAGTAGAGTAAAAAATGTCATTTATAACAACAAAGCCCAAAACTTTCATGTCTTCCTTAGGTCTGAGTTCAACTTACACACATTTGGGTTAGTACACAAATAGAACACTACCTTGACCAGCAGTAAATCACTTTCGGGTCTCTTTCCACTCCCATTTGATTTTTTGGTTATGCATTTGAACTATTAAAAAGGTTTAGTAGGACAGCTTTACCTTGGTCAGCAGATACCTTTCAAAACTTCTACTTGCCAGTCTAAAGAAGTCTAATAGATGTGTTCTCCTACACAGGTATTGACCTACCACATAAATGCAAACGCAATATGAAAGAGCAGTATATTGTACACAACAACTGTAAGTCAGCTGCTCCAGTCCCAGTACCCTTTTGTGAAGGGACCTGCAGTACATATTCTGTGTAAGTAGAAATCCTTTCTCTGACCTTCCCCATGTCTGGTTTTCTTGATTTTTTTTTCCCCCCTATGGTCTGCAGCTATTATCCCCTCCCTACTGTGTAAAAGGATGTGGTTGGGAAACTGGGTGTGCAGAACAGCAGTTATTAGCAATGTGACTAATTGTCTTTCATCTTATAGAAATGCCTTGTCGTAGTAAAGGAAGTAGATTCCTTTGAAAAAAACATTGGATATATTTATTAACAACCAGTTTTCAAATATGTCCTTATGTGGTTTTTGAACAGCTCTGGTGTTTAATAGAGTTTTTTCCACCTCTTCTGTCTCAGCCTGTATCATTTCATTCTGTTTTGCTAGAATGGGCCTCATCCAAAATCCATTGCAGTTTCTGAGATTTTCTCCATTGATGTCCGAGTCTGGGATTTTCTCTGGCCCTGCTAGGCTAGTAGTGTCCTGAAGGAAGACTGATACAAATAAGCAGAAAAAACAGATAGGAAATTTTGCTTTTTTGCTCCTTGGAAGTGGCTCCATTTGTAGCAGCAAATATGTATCAGTTTGAGAGACAACAAGCAGCAGACTGATTTGCATATCTCATTTCTGTAGGTATTCCTTTGAGGCAAGTGAAATGGAACACAAATGCATATGCTGCCATGAGAAAAGGAGTCACAAAGTGAAGGTGGAACTGGTTTGCTCTGAGCATAAGAGAGTACAGTTCACATATGTGCATGTAGATGAATGTGGATGCGTGGAAACAAAATGCCCAAAAAGAAGAACATGAGCATAAACTAAAGGAAATATTTCAGCTCCCATTTAATGCTTCCTTAGGATGTGAGTAGGTTAGAAAACATCTTCAAGTAACCTTTAAATGACCATACCCCTCTCTTGTACTTTTCCTTCTGGTACTGTGTGCAGTTGTGGAAATTAGCTGAAGATTTAATCTAAATGTCTGTAGAATAAACTGCTTTTCAAAGAGGACTTGTTCTCCTGTTTCTGATGGAGCAAGGTGTCAGACATCTTTAATCCCATAGTGGTGTATAAACCAAAGTTATACCAACTAATGCCTTTTAAATGTCCTGTCTGAAGAAAGTGTACATTCTAAAACCACATGTATTAATTAACTGCCCTTAGAATGGAAACAGCAATCCCTTCCACAGCTGTGGTTCGATCAGAGGCAGGACTAAGCTCAGGGGCACATTTGTGCTCTTCTCCTCAGCTGTCCTGTGCTTAGAAGCCAGGATGCTGTAGGCCTTCTTGGCCACCTGGGCACACCACTGGCTCATATTCAGCCAGCAGTCAACCAACACCCCCCAGGTACTTTTCAGCCACTCTTCACCAAGCTTGAAAAGCTGTGAAGGCTTGTTGTGACCTAACTGCAGGACCCGGCACTTGGTCTTGTTGAACCTCATATTATTGGCCTCAGTCCATCAATCCATCTTGTTCAGATGCACCTGCAGAGCCTCCCTACTCTCATGCAAATCAACTCTCCTGCCCACCTTAATGGCATCTGCAAACATATGGAGGGTGAGCAGATCACTGATAAAGATATCTCAAGTTGGAAAGGATGCACAAGGATCAGTCCCAGACTCTGCACTAGTCACTGGACCAGTTTGCTTGCCAGAAATCTCCAACTAAAATGGTTAACTATCAGTGCAATGCAACTCCCTTGGAGGCCACGTGTTGTAATTGCTTGACACTGAGGCTCATGTACAAATTTCACATTATTCCAGAAAACATGCTTACTGATACCAATCAAGCACATGCATGCTTTTACAATACAAAGAACAACAGCATTCCTTCCTTTCTTCCTGGGCCGTCTCTGAGGGGAGAAGAACTCACTCTTGAGTGCTTTTCTTATCAGGAAAGTAAACAGACTCTAAGTCAGATACACACACATGTAAACCCTTCAAATCAATCATTCGCAGCAGGATGGCTTAGCAAGAACATGATCAGAAACCTTCCCCATTTCTGCATTGTGAGAAGGTCATAAAACAGAGTCTAATTTTACCAGGTGTATTCAGATTTGTGTTCTTCTATGTGTGTTTGTAATGATGAAACTTAAAAGAGAAACTGAGAATGGCACTGATTTGAATGTATACCTTCCTGTTTATGTTTGGCATGCATTCTGCTTTTTGAGCTAGTGAAATGCTGGAACAAAAAGCTCATTCCCTTTTCCAGAATGCTTCTGAGCACAAGATTACGTGAAACCTCACGTGCTACTTCTCCATTCCCAGTTACACCTGGCACTTCAATTCAGTCCAGCATCTAACTGGTCTGTGCAGTACTATTTACAGCTCTGATGGCTGGGACTTACAGCAAACTCATTTGTTCTCTATCCACAGGTGCAGGGGCTTATTCAGTTGAGATGTAGCCAGGAAGTCAAAGACTCAAGTGAGAACATTCAGCTTCCTCAGCTCAGGGACAGTCCATGGATCAAACATCTCCCCCACATACACATGCAAACACACAACCCGCCCCCCCAAAAAAAAATCAGCCTGAAAGCGGCTTGATCTTGGGAAAGTGTCACACTAGAGTAAAATATAACTAATGACCAACTTGCAAGCTGGCTGTTGTTGCTTAATGGCTCTGCCTCTGCATGTAGCAGCATTGCTGCTTGTATAGAGCAAGCTGGAGGAGGTCTGTGTGTCCTTTCTTAAGTTGTCACAAGCCCCCCACCAGAACTGGCAAAGTCAAACACAGTCAGCTCTTCCAGAAAAAGCTTCCCTGTGACCAGTTGACTTGACCATGTTCCTGCTGTCACTGCTGTGTGGCTGCTTCTCATGTGTGCATGGTCAGGACCTTGTCTGCAGCCCCAAACCATCTCTACCAGTTTGTGTTTAGTTTCTGCAAGAAAAACATTTCCCTGGCATAACTCAAGAAAAATCAGTGTCTTTGCTCCAAGTACTCTTTCTTCTTTTTGCGTGAATTCTTTACACCTGCACCCGCTTCAATAGGGTAACCCCAGGAGAACCTGCACTCTTCTGAGCCAGTTGGGCTGGAGCTCAGCTGGTTTCAGCCTGTAGCCATTCTTTTCTTATCATGTAAGGATGGTGCTCCCACTTACAGAGCAGTTCTGAGGCAACACATGAGGAAGTACTGTCCCATATTGCTAGAACAAATATTTGCCACAGATACTGCCTAGTGTCAGGGGAACAAGTCCTAAGACACTTTATCATGTCACTGATGTGCACTAAGCATGGATTGGCATCACGAGATGAACTCTTTCTTGTTTGTGGATATGGAAAGGTCAGTTTCCAACACTACTCTGACGCAATTTAGCTAAATTTTTGTTTGGCTTTTGTCACCAATTACTGGTGTTTGCAAGGAGGAAAAAGAAAAATTAAAGGTGTGCTCTGCATTTTTGTCTGGCATGAGGCAGTACACTTTTACAAACTTTTCCACTGAGTGGATTCTGTGGTTGTGGAATTGAACCTCTGGTGTTATCTACAGTGTGCTGTGTTGATATCAATCTATTCTGTTATCTAGTATCTCAAGCTGAAAACAAAGACTGTGAACTGCAAATGCCCTCTAATACAGAAAGGATTGTTTAAAAGAATGCTGTGACTATTTTGTTTCAGTGTATTACCAGTGTAGCAATTAGAGTGAGCAAGTTGCAATGTAAACATGAAAAAATCTAAATATCACTCAGGAAAGTTATCTGATTAGCAATGAACAAGAAAAAAAATCTGGCACATTTGATGGATCATCTAGCAAGTAGAGGGTTGA
The DNA here is from genome assembly GCA_013400935.1 of Turnix velox. Taxonomy (NCBI): domain Eukaryota; kingdom Metazoa; phylum Chordata; class Aves; order Charadriiformes; family Turnicidae; genus Turnix; species Turnix velox. The sequence continues at coordinate 70,979 of VZTY01020761.1, forward strand.
TCAAGGTACTGGGTGGTAGGAGAGCTGTGCCTGACTTTGTAATAATTTACATACTCAAATACATATTCGTGGCCACGTTTATATTTCCCTTCTGTTCTAAGATAAGGATAAAGATAGACCTTTGGGGTTTTTTTATGGTAGTACAGCATTTAAATTCATAAAGTCTTTTTTGCAGTGGTAAGTAACCCGCTCTTTGCTAACCTGAAACAGCTACACTTGCTTTTGTCAAGCATCCCAAACATCTTTTAGGAGAAAGAACTGCAACAATTTTCCAGACACAGGGACAAAGGTATCAGTTGTGAAAATCTTTCTAGCTTTTACACTGCAAAGGATCTGATTATTCAGATTCTTTAGGACAACAGTGGAATCTGGGTTTACCTTGTGCAAGATCATTCTCACATTCATTTAATTATCTGAAAATGGCAATCCCTCTCAGGAAAGTAACCCCACCAGCAATGTGTCCCTGTGACTGGCTTTGTGTCAAACATAGGCCAGACCATGAAGCTACCAGAGGCTGTAATTTCTTATGCACTTTATGTTTCTCTAGAAGTGAAGACCCAGTTTTCATCAGTAGCCTCCAAAGCAGTTTATCTGATACTCACATGCTTCAATTCAATAATTTAATTTAAAGGGCATTTGTCCAGTGCAACTGGAATCTGTCCGGCAACTTGAGGTTGATGCCTCTGTTTGTAGAGGTTCTTCATTTCACTCAAGCTTGCTTTCTATGAAGACCTGTTTTAAAAAATACCCTCTTTGTTGGAAAAAAAGCTATTAAACCACTGATCCTACAGAAGCTCCAGTCCAGTGAGTTCTCATGTTGATACGAGTGAAGAAATCAAGCAGGGCTTGGTGAGTAGGCTCTGGTTCATCACACCTACCTAAAAAAATGTATGAATAAATGAGAACATGAGGCACTGTAATCTTGCCATGTAGTTACTGCTACATCTTGCTATCATCTTGACTGAGAGTCTTCTGGAAATTCCTCCACCTCTCTCTTTTGGGCTTAATAGGCAATGTGAGGTAAGTACAGCCTTACATCATTTAAATCCTTTAAAGCAATACAAGAAGTTGATCTCAATGCAAATTTTATAATTTTTAATGGGAAGCATCAAATATTTACTGCAAATTCTGCTTACCCTATATCCTGCCTTGAACATCTCAAGCATCCTCAGGATTTCTCTTAAGAATGATGCTGAGAACAGTTTCATTGCTTTTTATAGATTCTTTGGTCAAAGTTTAGCCTCATTTACTTTTAATATTTGTAGTGGTCATGTGAATTTGCCCTCTTCATTGTTTTGGGGTTTTGTTTTTTTTTTAAGAACATAAACTGCTATTCAAAGACAGTCATGAGGCAAGACTATTGCCACTCCTTTACAGCATCTTGCCTTCACTTTACTTGTGTACTTTCTATATTGATTTCCCATAATGCCAATAAAAACCTGGCTTAAAACCAGTGTTTTATCTGATCCTCAGTGAGCATTGTTCTATAAACAAAAGGCTACCAAAGTGCAGTGTAGCCATACCAGCTGCTACTTTATGGCCTGGAATTAGCTTTTTCCCCAGGGCTATTTCTTTCAAGGAGTACAGCAGATGCCTTTACATCCCCAAATTACTTCTAGCTTGCCCTGTTACACTGTTTGCTCTTGATTATATTCTCTGGCTTTTTTTGAATGCAATCATTTCAGGTTAGGCATGGAAAAGTTTTCCTGTATATGCAATATATGCTATAAATCCATCCTTCCTTACTGTAACCCCATGAAAATTATCAGGAACTTCTTCAATTCATCATGTCCTTCCTAAATAACAAGTCTATAAAACCCTTCAAAGAATTTTTATAGTCGACAATGCTTGCTCTGTATGGTGAGGTACATGCCTAGAGGCTGTTTCTTTTTTACAAACAGCCTAGGGGATGTTTTGGGTATTTTTTATATAAAGAGAGAAAATAAATTAAGTGAATCAAACTGGAACTAAGGCTTTGTTTCTTGACAGAATAGTCCTTGAGGCATCACTGTGGATGCTTGCTTTTCTCCAGTACCAATAGATTGAACTGGACATTCTCCTAAAACATCTGTCTGTGCCTTTTCAGCAGCAACAGTTGACTGGGTGATGTTTTCCTATCCTACGTTATGCTGCTCTGTCTACATTATAATACCGACCCTTACAGCCTTTGTAAGTTGAAAAGTAGTTTCAGGCATATTCTAATTCCACATCCACACTTGCATAATTGGACAGTTAGGTATTTGATTTGTCCTGCAAAGATTTCTGGCAGAAAGAGAAGCTGTGCCTATCAGTTCACCTTTACCTCAAGCTCAATGATTTGAAAAAACCCACCAGTTTTTCCCATTGAGCTCATATTTCACTTTCAGGGCAGTGCTTGAGAGTGCACTCCCTTAGTGAGACTCCGTGAAAGGTGCTTCTTTGCATTTTAGTTCTGAGTGTAACTGCTGGGTGTTAGGTCTACCTGACTGATAATTATCCTGGTATAGCATCACCCTTCTGATAAGGAAATTGTTTGTTCCATAAAAATTCTAAAGAAGCAAGTCATTACTTTATGTGGTGAACAGTTCTCTCTCACTGTGTACTATCAATGTTGCTCATAGATACAGGGGGATTCCATAATATACTTAACATTTCTCAGACACTGAAGCACTTTGAGTTCTCCAGTTTCTTTTTTGAGACTAATTCTTTTCTGTTTATAAGTCTGGGATAATTTAGTAATTTTTTTTTTTTAATCACATCTTTTTATTACAACTTTAAAATTGAACTGCATTTTTAGTTCTCCTTTCCTTCATAGGGTGGCCTGCCTTGCCTAAGGAAGATTCTCCTAGCAAAACAGTATGTAACAAAGTTAAAATGAATACTTAGTACGTGGAGCTCGTAAAACACTGTAAGCTTCAACTATTTGAACAAAATACGCTGTTAATAATGTGTGCAAGTGATTATTAGTAATTAAGAACTGTTTCTCCCTGTTCCTGCAGTCAAAACAACAGAGCAATCATTGAAATATGTAATCGTTGTTGTTAATGGATTCTGACGACTAGCTGGTCACAGCTTTCTCAGAGGGAAACTCAAACTAATTATGTGTTCAGTCTGCACTACAGATGCAGGTGTAAGATGATTCTGTACTGTCCTTTAGAGTGAAATATCTGCTTACACCAGCAGAATCTGAAAGTGAGAAAAGTCCTTGCTCTCTGTGAAAAACCCAACCTGACATTTGATATGAGCTAACAATAAAATCAGTCTTACGATGCGACACAAAGGCAGTGTGACAGGATCTCGAGCCAGCCAGGTCACTGAAGTGGAACATTTTAAAAGTAGAAAGGACTCACCCACACCAAAAAAATACCAGATACTTCCAGTCCCTACAGCTGGATTTTACTAGAGTACAAAATAATGCAACAGGGTGACTCAGCAGAGGAACTACAGAGCTGTTGAGCAAATCTGAATTTAAAAGGTTTGATGAAATACATCCCTGTCAGCTGTGTTTGTGATGAGTTTATCCTTTCCTCCAGTCCAGTCCCTGCCAAAACCACAGCCAGGAATCTTTAGGGTCCTGGAAAGCTTCCTCTCCCTCACTTCTGATGAGGAATTTGGCTTTGGCTCTGCTCTCAGATACAGAAAGGCCCTTCTCTTTTTCTCCCTGTCAGCTGTCCATTTACAGACTCATCCCATACCTTTCACACACTCCAGCTCCTAACACTACCATGAAAAACTCCTCCTTGCTTGCTCTCTGTAGCCTGCCAGGGCACTTTGGATTTCTAGGTGTCTAACTAAAGCTAGTATCAGTCTTTCTGCAGGCTTTTGTCCCACAAAAATGTTAGTACAAGTAACTGCAAGTTATAGCAACTTCTGCTGGTAAAAAATTTCATGTGTAATTGCATCATTGAAACAGAAATCTCTTGCAAATGTCTTTCCACTTCATTGACATTTCTTACTCCTGATCTTCTTAAGAATACTCAAAATAGCATCTTTTTTATTCTATACAAGTCCTGTATTTCTTTGAACAAAGATTTGCAATACTGTATCAGAAAGTAACCTTAGTCTGATCCTTTTTACAGTATTTTTAAATATGACAAATTGAAAAATTGAAACAAATCCAGAATTTTTTAAAAACTGTTTGACTTTGATTAGATGACTATACTGATATAATCATAATATAAAGTGCAGTCTGGTGTTTGAATTATATCAGGGGTATTTCAGGCATTCCAGAAATGCAGCTTTATAAAGTGCCAGTTCATACACCCTGGCAGGCCTCAGTCTTTCCTTACAATATCTAGGGGTCATAATTCATCTTTAGCATGGCATATGCATTTATGGAGAAAATAGTAAGTACTGCTGACTGTGTAACCCTTTAAGTCCACATGAAACAATCGTGTGTTGCTATTGCAGATGTTACTGCTTTTACTTTGGTTAGCATAAACCAGAATAAAATTAATTGAAGTCAACAGAACTTTGGTGAGACAGTGAGTTATTACTTTGTTTGCAGTAAAGCATGAGATTTATCAGTCCTACATTCAATTGTATTCCAAACCTGTTATTTCATGCATATATATCCTGTATTATAGTTCTGGTTCCTAGTTACAGTCAACATAAAAAAAAAAAAGAATGATCTGATGCTAAGAGAGCTTTTTCAGGTGAAGGATAAATTTGCATATTTTGGTGTACAGACTGTCTGAGCCCAGAAAGTCAACAGAAGATGGAGGGGTATTAAAAAAGTATTTCCCTTTTCTTCCTTAATCTGAAATCAGGTATAGTTTGTAAGCCATGAAAAGTTAAAGGTCCTGTAATAATATTTCTCAGGGAATGGCAAAGACAAAAAGCTCTATTTGGTTTAAGGTAGATATTCATCCATGTAGGTATTACTGATATGGTTTCTGCTAGACATAAGAAGGCAAGCTGTTGACCTTCTACTTCGAGGCTCTTAACAAATTTCATAGGTAGACCAGGGAGGGACATGAGTCTCAGTGGCACAAGTGAGGAGAACCATGTCAATGTTTTTAGTGCATATTGAAGTCCATATTGCCCGTTTGAACAACATGTTCCTGGCTGTTGGTGTATTTCTGTACAGAGAGCCAAGTTAAACTGCATCCTCTTGATTTCAGTACATAAATCATGGCTGCAATGACATGCCCAGGACTTTCGCCAGACTGAACATTTAATGTAGCTTACATCCTGAGTAAGTGCTCCTTACCCAGCTCCCACACCATGGTTTTAGTCCTAGCTTTAGAATTTCTCTTACAATTGCAGTAATGTCTCTGAGTGTCACCTTATCCCTGATCCTTTCTTCACTATAAGCTTGCCCATCTCAAAGCCTGAAGTTAAATCTGGTGACCTGGCTTTTTTTTGTTGTGTCTGACAGGGAGATGTGGAGGCTTGTGAGATTGTCTGTCTCTCAGGATTCACGTGCTGTTTGAAAACCAGTGCCGCAAAAATCAGGCTTTCTGGGGTGTTCACACTGCAAAAAAGGTGACTGTGTCTCCTTCATCCTAGCTCAGCCTTATTTTCTTTCCAGGATAGCATATCCTGTGGGAACAAGTGCTACTCCAGCAGTATTCTGCCATGCTTTGGGTGATCCCAAAGGAAAATACTAATGAAGCAAACTGCTGGGTGTCACTTGTGGTGTCCTTGCACTGGACAATGTTTGCTTTGCAAAACTCAGGTTAAATAGAGGGAATAAATCACTTAATTGCTTTCCACATGTCTGCTGCAGCACAGCCAACCTTCTGTTTAACTGCCCAGGCAGACTTCAGCTCTGTGCTCAGGAGGAGTGAAAAGGGGCCCACACATAATGGCAGATGAAAATTTGTTTCTGTGCTGGCAAAAGCAACTATTTCTCTCTAAATCAAATGCCAGCACAATGGAATTTCCCCAAAATACTGTATATTGTGTTGCTTTTAGGTTTTAGCATGGGAGTCTCTGCTCCCATTGTTCCTTCTAGTATACCAGTAAGGAGTTGTGTTTACTGTACAATTTCCATGGATTTAGCTTTTGTATTTAGTTAATTACAAAGAAGCAGATACAATTTAATGTAATTTTATTTCTGAAAACAGGACAAAGGCTACCAGACAACAATGTTATTTTCTCCTTCTGAGCAAGCCTTTAAAAAAGGCTTTTAAGGCATTACAGACTTGCAATAAGGAATTACAGCCTTATGTATATATATACCTTAATGCTTTATTATTAAGGCATTATATTCTTATGGACCATGCAGCCCTGAGTATTTCTTTCACAAAATACCTGTGAGGTGCATGTCAAAGGTAAATGAATTTAGGAGTTTAGCAAATATGTACTGGCAGTGTCAGTGACAGGAGGTACCTGGGGAGCAGGAGATTACCTACCTGGGGACTGGAGAAGTCCAACACCCCCACTGGTTCAAGAGTAGAATGAAATCACTCCCAGTGACACAAGTGGCTTTGGAAAAGCTGCTACCCTAGTGAAGTTCCTCACTTTTTTTTTTCTGTCAGTTTATTTTTCTGACCAAGTTTATCAGCAAATGCGGGCTTCTTAAAAAAGAAATGTTTTTGTTGGAAACTAGCATGAGAGCACTTCTCTCATTTTACCTTTGACTTACATTAAATGCAAATCCTGAAAAACAAGGCAAGTAGTGAAACCACACCTCCTATTCTGCTCTCTCCAGTTATACTGGCTGATTAGTGAACATTCTGAAAGCTTATCTCCTTAAAGAAGTGAATTTGGATTAAGGGTGTGTGTATCAATTTAAACTGTACTGTTGGTCATTGGCTTCCTGGGTTACTGCTCTTATTTGGGAATTAAGAGTTCTCTGTGCTCAAAGACAACTCAAAACAAGATATTCTTTCCAGCTTCAGAAAGATTTTTTTCCTTACCTTCATCTCGCCTAGTCTGGGGCAACAGTGTCACACAGAGAGTGAGTGTAATTCTTAGTATAAGATGTTCAAAAGAACCAGGAAGGTTTGCAAGACAAGGGCTGTGCTATTTGTTCTACTGAACATAAAGCACAAATCCTCCACCTTTTCCATAATCTGCAAGAGAAGGTAACAGCTGACCCAAAAGACACGTATTTGCTGCTGTTAAGTCTCCATATTCCTCCTGTGAATCATTTGGACTCTCAGACATCACAGCTCTTCCTTATTCATGGACATTACAATACTTACACAATTTTTCATTGAGGAAGAAGGGAAAAGTATCAACAACCTGAAATCCTGGATACATTCCATCATGCATATTTCCATTTTGCTTACCCATGTTAGCTCCTGCAGTCAAAGCATTTGCTTTTTCTTCTTCTTCTAAACCAGCAAATGCCCTGTTGTGAGCCTATTGACACAGGGCAGGGCATTCCTGTGGCTTGTGCTGTTATTACATCTGTCTGGTAAAAAAAGATTGTCATATCACCCATGCACAAAACATTTTAGCTAACACTATCTTTCCCTCCTTTTTTTAACTACTCAAACATTTACCTAAGGAATAGACATTTTTCCATGCTTGGCCAGTGAGAGATTTCTGGCTTGTTTTGTTTTGAAAAATAGTTTCCAGACTTTGCTTTTCAGAAATACAGCTGAACTTCTTCCTCCTGACATTTTTTTTTCCCAATGTGAATGACTGCTATTCCTTCTCCTTTCCCTATTCTCTTATCTTTAGATGTGACTAAAAGGGCCAGTAGCTACAATTAGCATCACTAGCTCTAAGATCACAAAAAAACATCTACAGTAAGAACAGAGATTGATTAAATCTTGCCACTGGGCTTCTGATCATTGCCAGTATTGACTACTTCTACTATCTGCTTTGACTAATGAAGACAATAATGTATACAGAGATGACTATCTAAAGACAGAACAAAACCCAGTAGTTTCTCAGCAATCTCTGACAGTAGCACAGTTCCCATGCTCTTATCCCCATTGCTCAATTCAGGGCCAGCCATGAAAGGGCACACTCTATTTCCAATGGCTATGTGCCTGGCCATACATGGTAGAATGCATTTCACTGTCCAGTTCTCAGCAAATTTTTCCAAAGCATCTGTGATTAACTCTTAAGCAGTTTGAGTCAAACATATTAAATGTGTTTTGAAAACTTTTAGCCTTTGAACTTAAAAAAACATTTCCTCCTGGCTTAGCTTCTGAAGTTAGTGTCCCTGTAGACCTAAATAAAAATACCTGAGCCTTACAAGCCTGCCTGCATTTACTGAATCAAGAATTAAGGGTTTTTTTAATAATTTATCCACATAAAGATGACGGAAATTTTTTTCTTTTTAATTATCTAGCCTAAATTATCAGGCTGCATAGTTAAATGACACTAAGCAGCATAAGCTGTTTTAAAAGATGTTTTTCCCAGGACTTCACATACCTTTCTTGAGTGAAAACAGCATGCACTTTCCTGCTTCACTCAAGACTGGGCAATGTTTTCTGCACACCCAGATTGTCAACAGTAATGGCTGAATGGAACTGTTGAAATACTGATATTCTTCATTACCAAGACTTTTTTTTCCCACCACTGATTTCTGTCTTGTTTTTTGAAACTCAAGGAAAATCAGACTTAACCAGAATGACCGTGGCCACCAAAAAGACAAAAAGAGTTCCCCTAGGAAGATTGCCTAATGCTGCAGTTTTCTTACATGGTGGAAAGCATTTTATAAGCTTTGCAGAGATATGAGCAAAAGCATATTTAACAATTTAAGAAAAAAAGGTACTAGAAAAGCAACAGATTGGCAGGAAAGTTTACTTCATTATGTTCCAAAGCATGACTTACAGGCAGAGCTGTGCTGTCGGATATGTTTTCAGTTAAGTGAACACACACACAGCACAATCACTTTATTTCATAAGAGCATTAGGAGTCTTAGTGAAGAAAGGCACTATTATAAATGCATTGAATGATTATGATTATTTATATGTTAACAATCATAAGAATTATTGCAAAGGAAGTGAGCTATTTGCTCAAACAATTTAATTTTATCATCTGTTCCTATCTATGCACAATATAAATGGGACTGAATCCAGTCCACAGCAATGTTAAAGTCCAACTGAATTTCATTTACAGTGCATTAAGCAGGAAAGAAAGATAATTTGGGAAGTGTGGGATGTTTGGACTTTGCTTACTTTGGCAAGACCCATTCCTATGAAAACATTCCTAGCTCTCCCATTTTTGCTGTCAACATCTTTTTTTTTTATTCAGGGCCAGGAGATCAGTGTGCTACTTAAAAAAGTTACATAATGCTCCCAGTACATGTGAGCAGAAGGGAAAACCCCTCTATTTCTTGTCTACAGTCTTTTAAGTCAGGTGTTGGCATTTTTTTTCATTCTTCTTCAATTGGTTGTATTTTTTTTCATTTCCTGTAAGTAAATGAAAGCAGCCCAGTGTTTGAATAAGAACATCTCAGCCAGACAAATTTGTGCCCTATTCTGAGCCCATCTGACTCCAAGCTTCTCCAGCTAGATGGGGATTTTACTGCTGGCTTTTCCCTTTGTCCCTTAATCACATGTTCTTGGCACAGCCTTTCTCCTAGAAAGAGTGAGCAAGCTCTGGCACTGCTTTTTCATCACCACTCCCAGCATCACCATCTGCTTTGCAGAATCTCCAACCCAATGGGTGCTCTGGATTTACAGCAATCCTAGTCAGACTTTGCTAAAACTTGTCAACACATTTCCTCTTTCAGATAGCACAAAAAGCTACATGGAAGGGAGGTGGGAAGGTGGGACTGATATTGCAAAAGCCTGCATGGATTGCCAGATCTCCTTTTCTTCGTCATCTGGGACCTGTCAGAGAATGATTCCTGCAACCCAGCTGCCTTGTTTGCATGCAGTATGAGTGTTTGGTGAGGAGGAAAAGGAAGATGACTATTCAGGATTACTAAAGGATCTTCTTCCAGGCCATAGATTAATTTCTGGCAGCTCTACCTGCAAGCAAGAAAAGTAACTACCTGGATTCCTGATCCCCTGGTAGTCCTGTAGGCCCTGTTTTCCAACTTGATAGCCATCTACTTGCATGTTGACTTCCACCCTTTGGTCCACTCCCATGCCACTCCACTTTGTATGTCCTCAGTCTGAGAGCTTGCAGACAGAAAATGCTGTGGAAGGACTAAAGCCACAGCTTTGGATGGGCTCACATCTTGTGAGAATAGTGGCTGCTGGGAAATTACTTCTTTCTAAACTGGTATCCTCTACCTTAGGGAAATGTGAATCAGACAACATGAGGAGGGAGACTAAGAAGAGGAAGAGTCACTACTCCAGTTTGAGAAGGTACATGTGTGGGACTTGCATGGCTAGTCTGGCTAGTATTTCTGGAGAGATCATTGAAGTCCAGCTTCTATGGAATTAAATCCACCACACCATGTACAGGATCTTTTTCCTGCAGTTGGTCTCTAAAACAATGACTCACTGCCCCCCAAATAAATTTTATTTGAACTTAGTTGAATTTGTGTTCATGAACAGGCTATTACATGTCCAAAATTTACCCCTCTTGCTATCCTCAGATATTCAATACTATGAGACCTCTGGCACACATGTTTTTTTGTTCTGCTTGGGGAAAATTCCACTGCTCTAAGCACTAGTCATTTTCAGGAAAGTAAGTGAAAAAAGGTTACCATTAAATTTCTGTCATTGTTTAGTCTGGTCTTGGACCAGTCTCTAATTGATAGCTCTTTACGCCCTTCTCTTTTGAAACTACAATTGTAGCTACCACTCCTTTGCTTAGTGCAAGAAGCAGGAGATTGCAGGAGGAGGTAGAGTCTGCTATAAGAAAAAAAAAAAATCCTATTACTTTTACAGAACAATTTATCTGTTTCTTGCAGGATTACAGTGTGCAGTTCTGAGACTTCAAAACACACAGAGTACAAGGAAGTTGATTGCATTTTTGCTGATACCATGTCGAAAGTGTAGAATGTTAGATGGACCATGGCTGTCCTAATAGTGAAAAATCCTTAGTCTGTCAACCTTTTGCCTTTATAGATCCTACAGCTGTGTATATTGCTGTAAAGAAAAAAAAAAGGACATTTTTCCTTTAAAAAGTTGATTACTGAGCTTACAGCCTATCCCCTCTTGATTGAGGTGCATTCAGGAGTCATTGAGGGTTGGTCTTAAACAAATATCCCAGTGAATTTAGTACGTCAAAGCTATGTTCATTCCATTGTGTCTAATGCCAGAAGTATTGAGGAAATTCCATCGGTAAAATAATTTTCAAGTCTCCTTGAATTCATTGCCAAGAACAGCATCAACACAGCTGATGACCAGAGTCACTAATGGTCTGCTGTATTATTTTCGAAGGAAAACCAGAGAAAAAAGAGCAGAGTCAATGTAATGTAATGTAAATGTGTATGTGTGGAAGCTTAAACATCAGGTTTTTTGGCCCTTTGTTTAACAAGACCTTATATAAAGGACTAAAGTAAAGTAGATGCAAAAATTTGCTTCTTGAATAAAGACTCTGCCTTGTTTGGAGGCTGCCCAACTTTGGTGTAATTATGTCAGTTCAAGGATGCTTAAAACTGCTGTAAGTGAAAGGCTTCTCAGGGTGCAGTACCCTTCCCAACTTACTTCATGCATGGTTGTAACACTTATGTGATATGAGACACACGCCCAACACCCTCAGAACAACTCTTCAGTGGCCATTCCTGTTGTTGATTTGGTCACTTCAATCTCTACAGAAGAATAAGGAGGCTGGAATGAGATAGATAATCTTCATTTGTATCATCTGGATTTCTGTCCAGGAAAGTGAAGGAAAAAATTTAAAACTCAGAAAGTTCTAAGTGACAGCAATTAGAACTGCTTTCACTTTGCACCATAAACAATAAAAAAAAAGAGGTCTTATGTGTACCCACATTTGTTCCAAAGCAAGAACTGTTTTTCTCTTAATGCAAACCAGGAAGAACTTAGTTGTTGTTCAAACCAGATGCTGGAACCAACACCAACCAAACTTTAAGGTGTTTGGATTCTGTGTTTTGATTTTCCATATGGTACCTTTCCCTATTTTACAACTCCTCTAAAATAAAAGGATGTGGCTTTGCATTTCAGAGACTTTTGCATTGCCTCTCCCTCTGCTTATCTTCATTCCTCTACTCATTCTTTACTATATCATGTGCTTGTGAGGCAATTGCAGGACAAGCACATGGCCTCACATCCCATTCTGCTCGGAGCAGAAATGTTATAGCCCCAAATCTACTGAATTTGTAGAGCTGGAAGAGTTAATGAAGAGTAAATGGCAATAGGCAACTTGAGAGGAGGGATAGATGTTAAGAATTGAGGCATTGTTTTCAGGATTAATGGTTTGCACACGGAGATGAAACTCAAAACTTTTCCTGTTATAGGCAGTTGGGATTGGTAGAGTCTGGTAACACCTTTAAAAAAAAACCTTAGCCATTTACTCCAAACAATTCCAAGGAAACTGAAACTTCTGAGGTTGTTTAATCTTCCTCCAGTGAAGATTTAACCCATCATCAGAGCTGCAGTGTTTGACACCTGTGGCTGGAGTTGTAGAAATGGAAAGGGAGAAGTCTGCTGGTTGGATAAGCCTGAGTCTTCTTGCTCTGTTAACAATGGAAAACTGTAGGAGGAGATGGGCTGAAGTTAAAAGGAGTGAGTGTAACCACTGTGAGTGACAGATAGAAAAAGCAATCCTAAGAGTGAATCACTAATAATGTCTACCCATTGTATTAATACCCTCCTAAATCCGTCTTCTGGGAAAGATGTTATTATCCATTTGGTCAATACAACATTAGCTGCTGTGTGGATCTATAAAAAGGAATATATCTCTGCAACAGAAAATGAGCACAGATAGAAGAAATATCTCCAGAAAAAGTGTTAAGAAGATTCCCTAGTACAAAACAATACTTGACAATGTCTTCACTTACTTGTTGACCAGTACATCTTATTTTCAGTCTGTTCTCTCTCCCAAAACATGCCCACCAAGTCAATATCTCACCAAGGCAGTTCAGCCATTAGAGATACAAATCGTGCGTTACTCTCCACTGACTCAAGTCCTAATTTGAGTACCTCAGTTAAGTGCCCACGTCACAGTGAGTGTATTTAGAGCCCTCATATTTTGTTGTCAGATAAGCTTTCAGCATCCATTATAACTAGAATTTGCTGTGACTGATCATTTAAAGATATTCAGCAGTGCTTAGCCTTGACTTACTGAGCACAAAGTGTTTCTCGCTCTCCCTTCTTGCAAGCAATCAAATGACTATGGTATGATAGGGAGAGAGATCCCATCAGGAACAGGCCCCAGATTTGACCTTCCAATCTTTATCCTGCAATTTATTGACCAGATCCTTTGCAATTCCTTCCGTGTGCTCCTTGAAGGAAGTGAATACTTTGTAAACCCTTTTGTCCACAAAGCAAGGAGTCTAACCTGCATTTACCTTGGATCATACAGAAACAGACACAGCAAAACCTGAGATAAATCTGCTTGGAGATTACAGACTCTCGTTGAAGATTGGAAAGAGCATAAAAATGGTAGTAACTTCATCAGCAAGGAAATTTTCCACAACTTTAGGGAAGCAGAGTTTAGTTATGACATCAGCAAATGTCAAGTTAAATATTACTTTGATTTCCAAAGGTAATCACTGATTCACCTCTTTGCCCTGTAAAGCTGACCAATACTAGCATCAGCTTTTTTATATGTGCTCTTGGGATCAGTGGCATTCATGGAAGTTGCCTCAAGCCAACAGACATATGTGATTCCAGGAAGGACTGGAATATTTCAAAGATAATTTCAGCATCCTGAGCAAGGAATTCCATTTAATACAAAGTGTCAGATATAAAGGGCAGAGAAGGCAAGGGAAAGATCCTCACCAAGTACAACTGGGATTGGATCCCACCTGCCATCTTCATTTCACCACCTCTGATAATTTTGCCTATCAGCTAACACAAAGGGAAATCACCCAAAATATTAAAATCTTAAAGTTAGGTATGATCACAGGTATATTTCAAATTTTGTTCAAAATAATATGAAGAGGACATGGAGTTACCTGAATTTATGGTAGTGAAGTTTACCTGGGGCATTAGGTGTGCACACGTAAGAGTGTGTTTGGAGTTGAGGAGAAGTGGATAGACAAGACCTAAACAACAAATTAATGTTAAAGATGAAGCAGAAAATATTGTTACCTTAATCATGTAGAAAAACAAATACGTTTTGGAAATGTCCAAATCTTGTGTAGTCTCACTAAGGCTCTTGAAAAACTCCTAAGAGTGTAAGAAGTTCTTTCTTAAGTTTCTACAATAAAATGCATATTTACGTTACAGTAAACTTAGCAAATTAATTTGTAACCAATAAATAAGTTCCAGAGTTTATCTGATGGTGATATAACAAGCTCACCAGTAAAAAAAGATAAAGCATTTATAACAAGTGGCATACCTCAATGGTGTCTTATCAGTCAGGTTATGTGAATAACAAAGACCAATTAAGAGTCTATACAATATTAGGCTTTAACAATGTTGACACTTACGGGAAAGCAGAAGGTAGGCTGTGTTATATATCTTAATAAATCCCTTTTAGTAAGCACTGTTTGCCTGTCATAAAATCAAATCACTAGTGCAGCTGTTTGTGTAAAATACTATCCACACAGTTTAAGATAAAGAGCACTTATAGCTTCATAACTTGGTATTCCTTAACAAATGGGCAGAGCCCCTCTGCAGCAACTTTTATCTTAGAGACATAAACTGCATCATGGAAGTTCTTAAGTGTTACACAAAAGTTCAAAGGGGAATATGTAATTTCTTTCAACACATATTAAAGGTCTGAATCTAAAATGGGGAGAAGAATGAGGGAAAGAGAACGATGCAAACTGGAAACTGAAGTAGACAAAGTATCTGTGACAAAACAATCATGACATTGAAAGAACCAGATTTGATTTTGTTTTTCAAAACACTATTAGAAAACTAAATGGCTTTCAGCTGGAACTTGATCCCTACAGAAGGATTGAGGTAAGTTTGGAGGATAAATCCTGCAAACAGGTTTTACAGTTGTGAAACCTTCCCCCTCCCACATCCATGCAATAGCCCCAGGGACAGTGAGAGTTTTGAAGGACAGAGTAGGAAGCAGTTATTTCCTCCATGTCCTTTCATGCATGAATTGGCTTCTAGGTATGTTTTTCAGACTCTTAAGTCGTGGTTATTGAGCAGAGCGAAGAGGATCTAGCAGGGCTCCTGTGGCATTCCCCTCCCACTGCTGCAATGTGTTTGCCCACAGGGAGTTAAATCGGATTTTGAACAGAGGAATTTTCTCTCACTGAAGTATATTGGAAGGTGTTGTTTGGTTTACGAGGTTTATCCTCTTTTCTTTGATTCGTTGATGCACACACCAAAAGCTACATCCCATTCTTTCATCTATCTCTTGTTCAGTTGTTTGTAATAGGATGTCCCTAAAGCTATAGGCTCTGGCTAGGCTGTTTCATCTATGCATTCCTGATTTATGACCTCCAGATGAAGGTCCACAAGGAAATTGTGCCTTTAATATGGTATCCATGCAAGAGGGAAGGCAGTGTGTTTAGGAAAAAATTATAGGAGCGCATAGTGGCATTTGAAATTTAGGTCATCTCTTCTAGGCAATAGTCATGATATGCAGACATCTGCTCCAGTGTTTCCAGGAGGTGTTCTGCCTTCATAGCACTGTTTATTAACAGCTCCATACTCACTTTAGAGCTTTATCTTGTTTATGCTGCATTGACTAGAAACTTGGGGTTTTTTCATGCAATCCCTCAACATTAGCTATGTTTGCTTTAAGACAGGCACCAGCAGACTGTGAGGCTTGTCATGAAACAGCGAGTGATGCCAAGCCCGTCTTTAAGCATATAGTCTCTTTTACAAGAGGAAATTTCTCTCAACTGGAACCTATTCCTTGTTTTCTTGTCAGATTTCCAATAGGTTCACTGTGCTCTGATTGATTTGTCTTTTCTTGTGTATAACAGCATTCATTACCTGTAGTAAAGAGACTAGCCTCTACAGATCATTTGATACATGTTCTTGGAAAGATATCAAATCCAGAAAGAAGTTTAATTAACCTTTGTGGTCAAGCTGATAAGGCACAAACTTATTTGCAACCATAATACTGCCTAAATACAGATGATTAATCTTGATGAGGACATGAGCTGTCTCTGTGTCCTTTCAGCTTTTACTTCCCTCTCTGTATCTTTTTTCATAGTTGCCTTTTATGTTATCTACTATGAACATTTAGAGAGATGCAAATTCCTGAGAGGTTTGTGGCATGCAGTTTAAATCTCTTCGTATTTCTATCCAAGGAATGAGAAATTGTATTTATCTGGACTCCTTTTGCTGTTCAAATGATGATTCTCCTGGCATACATGTACTGGTAAATCCTCTTGGCAATCCTTCTGGATTAAAGAACATTTTAACTTGTAGATTTTAACTTGTTAGAAATACACTCGCTAACTTTGTGCTAGGAATTATATGAATACTTGTTTGAAAAGTCTGACTAATTGATTGCCCTTGAAAAACAGGGCATAAGCTTCCATTGTTATCTACGTGGTTTGAGTCTAGAGTAATAAAAATCCAAAGCAAGGAATATTGGAAAGAACAAGCAAAGTGTCCTTAGTCACTACTTTATCTTTCTTAGGAAAAAAAAGACACATAATTGAAGAAACTGGTTATTGTCTTCATCCAAAGTGTATCACATTCTCAAGAAGTCTGGCCAATACCTTCATCATCTCTGTTTACAGTTTAAAATTTCCTATAAGCGTCCATTAATTTATTGATAACAGAGCTTTCAGAAATCCCCACCATAATCAACCCTGAGCTGCTGTTCACCACATGCACTCATTTTGCACCACTGAGGAGAGAATGCTGTTGAATCTGCTGCATATTTGAAAAGACCTCACTTGCCCAAAGTGTTGATTAATTTTTACTAAGTTCATTAGGCATGTTCACACTTATTTACAAGCACAAGAACAGAAACAATCTGTATGCCATAACTGTTCAGTCTTATTTTGGAAATATATTAGAACCTGGCTTCAATACACACTCTTTTTGCAGCTGCCAAAGGATGAAAATCACTTAGAAATTGTGTCTGATGATGTTCAGAGTTGGCTTGCTTTGCCTTCTATGAGCCACCCTCTGCCATTCACGTCAGATCCTATGTCCTGCGCATACTATGGGCATTTCTTAAGACAGCACAAAGATTCCCAGCAAAGGCCAGGTGATGCCAAAATTGCATCATTTCCAGTGAACATCTCTTCTCCTCCATACATCTCACTGCTCTATGCAGAATGTGAAAGTCAGAACCAGGAACAAAGCATTGTGCCATTCCTGTCTGTCAGCTTATTCTGTTAAGATCTCCACACTCTAACCCCACAGACACCATCTGGAAAGTCCAAAGTGGCTGGGTCAGTCTGCTACGTGGATGTGACCAGATCTCCCACCACAGTCAAGCTGCACTGCTGCTTGAGGTCAGGTGAAAAACCTCAGGGTTGAGATGAAAGGCAGATAAGTGCCCAAGGCCAACATTAAGGACAGTGTAATTTCTGTTATAGCTCCAGCTTTACTGACACAGCAAAATTATGCAAACCAAGTAAGAGCACACGTACACAAATTCTTCACTGAAAGCATTCATTGGGTCACCCCAGTATTGGCAGTGGTTAAGCTTTAGGCAAAGCAGTGAGGTATTGGCTTCCTTCAAAAAAGATTATCTCTACTGTTGTTGGTATACCTGGAGAAAAAAATGCTGGTCTTTCACTTCACCTAATCCTGATTGTTTGTAATGCTAGACAGGAAAAAAAATGAATGACAATGGGAATGGAAACAACTGGAATAAAGGTTTGGAATATAACCTGCAGCATTCTCTGCACTTAAAGCACACACACCCTCCCAGCTTGCACCCATTGCCCTGTGTCTTATTATTGGAGGTCACTGAGAAGAGCCTGGCTCCATCCTCCTGACACTCATCCTTCACATATTTATAGACATTAATGAAACCACTCCTCAGTCTCCTCTTTTCCAAGCTATAAAGAGACCCAGCTCCCTCCCTCCCTTCTGAGGGAGATGCTCCAATCCCTTCATCATCTTCGTGGCTCTGAGCTGGACTCTCTGAAGCAGTTCCCTGTTCTTTGTGAACGGAGGGCCCCAGAACAATATTCCACATGTGGACTCACCAGGGTATAGTAGAGGGGAGGAGAACCTCTCTTGACCTACTGACCACTCTGCTTCTAATACACCCCAGGATGACATTTGTCTTTTTGGCCTAAAGGGCACATCACTGGCTCCTGATCATGCTGCTGTCCACCAGGACCCCCAGGTCCCTTTCACCAACACTGCTCTCTAACAGCTCAGTTAATCAAAAGACTGCCCTCTCCACCTACCTGGAAAATAAGTGCTGGACAGTAGTCAGTTGACCATAACAGGTTTGAGAGGTTCCTGCCCACATCCTTAAGCTGGGCTCCAGTAAGGCAGAGACTTCCCTGTGAGTGGGCTCTGCAAAAATCACAGACATCATGCACACTTACTGGCACTACTAAAGAAGTAAAATAGCAAATATCTTTGCTAAATTCAGGTATGCCATTATTCTCTGAGGCATTTTCTGAAAGAATAATTCCTCCCCCTTTAAAAAACTTTAAAATTAATCCTTCATTACCTTCATGACACTGGGAAATTTATAAAAACATGCCCAAATGAAAAGACAACCAAATCAATACTCCTACTGTTTAGTCTTAATATTCAAAATATAAACATACCTCTCAGGTTCTTTTATTGTTGAGTCCCTTTAAAAATCTTGTGGTTTGTGACACAATCACAGTGGTTCTGCTCTAAACTAAGTGAGGCCAAGTGGAGACTTTCAATTTATTTTGTTGGCATTTTCATCAATGTCACCACACCTAAGATTTTGCTGCATTTTCTATTGGAGCAAATCAGAAAATATGTGACTTTGTGGGTATGTTACTGAGTTTTCAGTTGATACGAGCCAATGGTTTGCCCAATATTTCACAATTTAAAAGTCAAGAGTTGGTATTTTCAGCTGTTGCCTTACTAGGAAAGAAAACCCACCCAGCTATGTGGTAAATTGCACAGAGTTCAGAATACTGTTCAAATGTGTTAACTATTACTTAGGATCATCTCAGAGATCTTAAGCAGTTAAAACCTTAGAGAACACAGAAGAAAAAAAAGCCATATGGTCATAACTTCCTTCTAAAGACCTTTTCCTAATCTTTACTACTGGCATTAACTTTGACCAACACAAACTGCCATATAATCTCTATGAATATTTACTTAGGCCTTGCTGTTGGTTCCCTGTTTTTTCCAAGAGAGTAAGATTCATGGAAACATTCATGTATACTAATCTAATCACAGATGAAATACCGTAAACAAGCTTTGTGAGTTCAGACTCAACATACAATTCAATGGGGTTTTGTCCATGTGTACTACACTTCTGAGGCCTTTGGTTTATGGTGACATCCCATCACCTTTCTGTCGAGAAGGGTAATCTAATACTGGTTCAGAAACTTCTCACAGCAATCAGTTAATACATCAGCAAATTCCTTCTATAATTGCTTTACTACTCACGTGTAGTAAGCAGTGTTTTGAGAAATTTGGAAGATATTTTATTGTGGTTTTTCTCCTTGCTTTTTTTTTTTAAATTTCTTTTTTTCTCAAATCAAAGTATGTGAATGAAACAGATAGAACTCCACTTGCAACTGTGTTGAGCTGTTCTCACAATAAACCTTCAGGTGCCTGCCTGTTGGTGGCTCAAGACTGAGAAACTGAACTTTATTTCCTCAGGTGGGACATGATCCAAAAACCAGTCACCGTGCATCTATCCATTCACTTCAGTGAACTTTCTGTACATTGCTCATCCCTTGGCCACACGCATACTTATTGATCAATGCCTTTAATAAATTACTGAACCAAAAGGAGTTAGCAGGTGTTCTGTCTCCATCCATACACAGATTTATCTGCTAGCTGTGCACCAAAAAGATGGAAAAAGAATCTGAGAGCCAGTTTTTGGCTGAAGTTAATGGATGTGGTCATATTCTATCTTAGGGCAGTTTCTCTTCTCTGCCAATCAATTTCAATCAATATTTCTCAAAACTTATACAAAATCCAGGAGGCTGAAACAAGTTCAGGGAAGAATGAACAAAACAGAGCAGCATCAGAACAAACTAGATAAATTGAGACTGCTTACTGCTTATATGCAGTTGTTTCTTTTAACTGCTTTTTCTGATAACTACAGATTCTTGGATTGTATGAAAACAGGATGAAAGGGTAACAAGATTGTACATTGTTTGAGAAGAGGGTACTCCTTACTCATCTTCTTCTCCATGAGCCTTGAGACTACAGCTTTTATGCTAAAGTTAAACAAACTTTCTTTCAGTGCTATGTTATGAATTGCATTTTATGGATTACAAAAGGGCCTGTTTCTGACCAGGCATTGGGAAGGGAGTCATAGGCATCTGATAAAAACCCTGCAGATATCCAACAGGGTGTAAGATGAAGTCCACCTTTTCCATTTGTTTAATTAATTACATTTTAGAAATAGTACCCATGTCTCTAAACTGCTATCGTTGTTACAGATCTATTGGGAGGTGCTCCTTTACGTCATACCATTTCATTCAATATTGTTAACATAAAAATATGCAATACAGTGTAGTAAGTTTTGTTATGGTTACTAAAGATAAAGATCTCCACATTCAGCCCCTGCCTTTTTTGAGGCAACTTTAGCCTGAAGGTTTTGTTCCCCATGCTTATGGTAGTACCACAGTGTCTCGTGGTACTAGTGAGTCAATGCATAAATGTTATGACAAAGGAACAAAGATCACTGTGTGCAACTATCTTAAGTGTCATGAACAGTGAGAGAAGCAAGGGAGAAGCTACATTTCCTGTCTACACTCATTGGATCACCAGGTCTGAATTTGGCTTCTGGTTTGTAACACAGAGTACAGAGTGATTTGTAAAGCCCTACACTAAATAACTCCACTAAGAAGAATTTTTTTTCAGTCTATATTGCACATAGAAGCTGAAAAACAGACTATATCGGTGCTGCGAAGCACAACAAATTTTCAGGGTTTTCTAGGATTATGTGAAATATCCTCACCAATAAAAAATAAATACTGTAGATATAATAAAGATAAAATCCTAGTACCAGCTCAAGGGTTGGGTGAGGAAGAGCAAAGATAAGCCAGATGCATGATTACTCTGCAATCTATAGATAGATGATAATTCATAATTAGATTTTTTTTTTAATTGCCTTTTATATAAAACATTGGGTCATGTGACAAGTTCATATGGAGAAATACCCATCACTTCAATTAAGAAAAACAACAGGTCATATTCTCCTATGGTGTGATTTGTCATTTCTACAGTCGTACAGACCATAGTGTGACCATGATTATAACAGTGCAGAGGAGTTACACTGTTGTAAGTAGTTCCCTTTAGTGTAGAGATAAACACTATGAACACACTATATGTTCACCACTCAAACTGCAGACACACTGCATTATCTGTTCTGATAATGGTGTATGACCTCTGCGTATAGACAGAGCAAATCTGAAGCAAAACTAAACAATCAAAAACATAGTCTTCTTGGAGGAAGACATGGATATATTGTCAAAATTAGCAGGTCTGTGAGGTAAAAATCAACTTGTTGCTTGAACTGTGGAACAAAAAAGCCTGGTTTCATGCAGATATGCAGAGTTGATGATTAGTTCATGACTTCTCTGACAGATAACAAAGGCTGGGATCAGACAATGGCCATTATTTTAATAGGGATTTTTTTTTCTTTTGCTTGACCCCCTATTTTCACGGAGCTTGTAAGAACCTAAGGCCTCTGGGATCCTGCATTTCAGTGAGATTTGACTGAAATGTTGTCTGGGAACAGCTCATTAATAGACAGACAGACCCCCACTGCATCACTGAATGATCTTAACTCCCACAAATTATCCTGAAGCAAGAAGAAAAAAGACAGGTTTTATTGAATGCAATAGACAGAAGTAGTGAATTTTTATACTCACTTAAATATACATTTGTCCAATATTCTGTTTTTCCTTCTCCTCTCTCTATTCCCAAGACCAGTACATCAATGAAACTGAGCACCACAACCTGGAGTAGAAAAAGTAGAGATGCAAAAATGCCCTTAGCACAGGTGAATCTCCAAAACGGCCCCATGGCTTTCAGCAGTCCATGTTTTCTGACAGATACTGCAGCAAAGCCAAGGGAGAGGAACCAATGCCGAGCAGTGAGCTGTAGCACTTGTGCACAGCTTTCTTGTCAAGTTATGAAGAGCAACAGAGAAAAGAAGCCTAGAGGTGGCTGAGGAGCAATGAAACAAGAGAGCAATGAAAGGTCTGTTGGTTTACTTGTGTAAGAAGTAAAACACCAAGCCTTCCCCCCACACCAACTCTTTGCTCACTTCTGGGCAATGAACTTCCCACATCAAAGAGTCCCCATACCTGGAAAATTACACATCAAGCTTTCCCCTTCCCCCAGAATCAATTGCACTGTAGCACAAAAGAATGATGTAAAAAGCCCTGCTGGAGAGAGAAGGAAATATTTGAACGAGAGACTCCCCAGCAAAGGATGACCACATCAGCCACGTCATACCATGTGCCTTGCACACCTGGTGAGTACCTCTCTTCCAAAATCTCCTTATTCCCAGGCAGTATCTTGACTCACAGTGACACTGATCAATTGGCATATGTTGGGATTAAATAGATTTACACTAACATGGCATTTCTCTTGCAGCATGCTCTTTGGTCTTGTGTGCTACTGAAGCAAATCAGCCCCAGCAGCGAGGAACCACTCCCTTCAACCTGTCCTCAAGAATAACTTCAATTCATCTTTTCTTTACAAGATGTAGAAGAGCCAACACCTTCATGTGGGAGCTGCAAAATGATACCACTTTTGTGTTCTGCCATCTGGGACAGTTTCAATGTCAAATCAATCATAAGTGTTTAGGTTGCTTAAAAAAAGAAGTTACAACTTTAGCATGACAATGCTTCATATATTGTTACAGTACAGAAGTAGCAAATAACCTTTTGCTTCCTATGTCAACTTTGAAGCAAAATCTACATTTAAAGCTACACATTCACATAAGGCTTTCAAACTATTCAAACTCTTTAAAGTCAGTGATAAAGAAATAAAATAATGCAATGTTAAATAATGACAGGCTAGTTTAAAAGCAATTTTAAAAATCAGTATCATGTTTCAATACAATCACAATATTAATTAGAGTATAATAGGAGCTATTTTAAGCAGCCCTAATACTCTAAAAGTATTCAGCAGTAATATAAACAACAGTATTTCTTTTCTTACTCACAGTTTTTTGCTTAAGCAAAGCAAGAATGGCAGATGTTGAAGAGTCGTTAGATTAGTTGTTTAGGAGGGCTTTGTTTCTGTACTTTATACTCCTTATTTTATTGGTTAACATTGTAATTACATCACTTGTATATTATAAATATCACTACAAACATCTTAAATACTGACTTTGTAAATCCTTGAAAAATACTGTGGGTCTTAAAAGGATATCTGATGCTAGAACATCTTTACAGTGCAATTTATAAAGATTTCAATCTTACCACAGGAACACTCTACAAGATTAATTGTATTATTCCTTGAAAGACACCCACGTGACTGTTCTTATATTAAGAGAAACCATAACACACTTTATTTTTATGTTCAGTGCTCAGACCTTTTTTTGTCTCTCCAAACAAGTATTCTTTTAGCAAGGCCTCTGAAACACTTTCTGGTTTCTGTTTGCATAGTTCTATGGCCTTTAGATTTAAAAGTGTAAATATGGTGAATAAGTACTTCTATATGATCAACTGACTGCCTTCCACATTCATGTCCTGATGTGTTAAAAAAGCCTGACACAGAGTACTAATTTCAGTTCTTATTTTGTAAATGCACATCTTCAACATTGCATCAAATTTCCTTCTTCACAGAGATGTGTTTTGACCTTCAGTGGGGGCACCAAAAATTACCTTATCAGGTCACTGGTTAGGAGGGGTATGTGAGTGTACAGTAACTGAATAGAAACACAGAGTAGCCACAGCACCTGGTATACTAAGTTTGAGCACATAAGACCACATAAGCACCTCACTTTCCCATTCCTTATTTTCCAGAGAAAAGAATCATCTTCTAGAGGTGCCCATCTCTATCTCCGGACTTAGAAAGACCTATACCCACCCATAAGACTAGAGAGCTGTCCTCAGATGGCTTATGTTTAGTGAAAGAAGTGCTGCTCAACATGACAGCATATATTCTTAGCTTATGTAAAAAATACAGACACTTTCATAAATCAGCTGCAGTAGAACATGCTAATTTAGATTAATCTTCTTGAGGTTTTGTGGTATGTCTGCACTTTGCTGATGGACTGACAGCAGGGTAGACATGCCTTCAGGAAATGGGATGTTAGTTTGTTCAGTGATTCATACAAGGTGTTTAGAGCCCTGAAGCTTGACAGTGAATATGCTGAGTGTAGGCTGAGTAAGGCTGGGTGTACACTCTTTAGTTCTACTTGTTTAGTAATATATAATATTCTCTTAAAGTAATACAAACAATTGAAAATAAAGCAAGGAGACCAACTAGATATTTAATAATGAAAATAATTGTATTCCAGGTTCTTTCTGAAATTATCAGGTCTCATTTTTTAAAAAGCAGCTAAGTTCTGCACATCAGCAATATATTTTAAAAAGTGATATGGTTAAAAAGGCAGCACAAAATTTTGAAGCATTGTTTCCATTCCTTGAGTACTAAGTAGAAAGAAACTATCCCTGTTTATCAGGTCTTTATCTCAAACATGTGTGAATTACCAAAAATAAAAAGAAGCTATTTGTAGAGAACAAATATCTGTTACCTTATCTGCTTTTTCTACAGGCCACTGAATCTTAACTGACAAACAAAAATGGTTTTGTGGCTCTGAGACTTATCAGTCTTCATCAGAAAGGTTTATTTACAAACAGTTTCTCAAAGCTGACTAAATTATATGTTAAAATCAAGTGTTTTATAAGCTAAGAGTCAGCACTTAAGCAAACTGATAAAACACCATTTACGTGAACAGTAGCACATCTGTGCTTCTGACCCAATAAGTTTGCTTATAGCCAGAGTATTAGTCTCAGTTTAGAGGTTTCATTAATCTACAGAAGCAAAGTTATTTCTGAGAATAATTTTATTTGACTATGGCACAAAAAAGTCAAAAGACAAACTCATTAAGCCTTGTAGATTTGCATCCACCTAGGAATACTGGAGATTAACTTCTGGTTTATGTATATTTATGGAACTCGATGATCTTTAAGGTCCTTTCCAACCTGAACTATTCCATGATTCTATGTTTACTGTGTTTACTCTCATGTAATTTTTGCAATCTTTGCCTGCTGAACTTGTTTTCTGTTTGGTAGTTGTATGATGTGTTGCCTCCTTAGACAAACACATAGATAAATAAAAAGTTGAGAGGAATAATATAAATAAAGTCACAGTGAGTCACAGTTATCTGTAATAAAGGGACATGGAGGCATCAACTATGTAAAAGTCAGTAAGGCAAATAAAAACGTGGGTTTCACTACACTAAGAAGGAACTACACTTAGTCATGTCCCTCTTACCAGAAACAGAAAGATATTTGTTCATATGAAAATGAAGGAAAGATGGGGAGGAACTCTTATCAGGGTGAGTAGTGATAGGATGAGGGGTGACAGTTGTAAACCAAAAGAGGGTAGGTCTAGATTAGATATTAGGAAGAAATTCTTTACTGTACAGGCAGTGAGACACTGGAACAGGTTGCCCAGAGAAGTTGTGGATACTCCATTCCTGGAACTGTTCAGGACCAGGTTGGAAAGGGCTTTGAGCAGTCCAGTCTAGTGTGAGGTGTCCCTGCCCATGGCAGGGGAATTGGAAATAGATGATCTTTAAGGTCCCTTCCAACCCAAACCATTCCATGATTCTATAAAAGCTGATCTCATTTCACTATTAAGTTCTCTGATTTTTTCATAAGCTGAACCTCCTTTTCTGAAAAGCCAGTCTTCTATCTCTTTGCTTACTTTTCTCAATCCCATCTGTGGATTATGTCCTTCCTCACAAAGGACAGTAGTTTAAAAAAGTCTGAAATAGGGGAAATAGGAAAGATGGAAGGAAACGTAATCCAGTCCATCTCTTACAGACTTCTCTTCCTCCCAGGGTCATGGTCATTTCTTTTTAAAGAAAACTTAGTGTCTTATTTCAGTAAGAATGATCTAGAAGAATTGTCCCAGCCAAGTGTTCAAAGGGACCTGTGTTTCACTCTGTGAATCTGCAAATTTCAGAATTTTGAAACTACTTCGGTAAAGAGAAACACTCAATCCATTTACTACAGATTTTGGTCTCTTTTTGCAGTTCAAGTCAGTTTTGAAACAGCTTTCTTAATTTTTTAAGCTGCCTCTGAAATTGTTCCATATGTCCTCATTTACCAGGTCTCCAACGTGTTTTGCTCCCTGCCTGTGTTCTTCAAAAGTAGAAAGACCTACAACTCTTGTTCATTCCCCATTTGTCCCGTCCCATCTTCCAACATCACAGGCTGTCAAACCCTATGCTCCACTACTGTACTAAAGCCAAGGGAACTCTGCTTGAAAAAGAAAATCATTACACTATATCTGGGAATTTCTCCTGGAAAATGCCTTTAATAAGTTAACTGGAGACAGAGAAGTGAAGTAAGGAAGCTGGAGCTGAATGTTAGCTATGCTAAAGTTATGGAGTTAGAATAGTTCCCCAGGCAAATGAAAAAAACATTGTTTTGTTTCCAGTATTTTGTTTCTCAGGAAGTCTTTTTGTTGTGACTGACACACAAGAGACTTCTCACCCACTGAAGGACTTACTGAAATTGGCCCTTACAAGTTCATAACTTTGCATAACCAGGAAGAGAATATGAATCCCCGCATCATACACAGTCTACAGTAAAATTTACACTTCTGGTAATGCAAAACAATAGCTCCGGCCTACCCCCAGGAGCATGACAAAGACCAATAATTCATGTGGCTGTAATACAATATGTCACATAACTTGACAAATTCCCCAGAAGGACCAACACTCACATAGCACTTTGATAAATCATTCAAGAACAGATTTTCCTTCACCTTTGCATGTGAATTAAGTGGAGGGGAGGAAAGGGGAAAGTGGATTGTCATACCAGGAAGACCACAAATGAAAATACTGTCACTCACACGGAGAGCTAAAATTCCCCAGCCTGCTTTCTCAGTTCCTCCACAAGCTGAAAGTGCATTTGAGAAGGTGTGTCTGTTTTTCTGCCTGATATGTGAGAAGGTGTGTCTGTCTTTTCTGCCTGATATGCTGACACAAATGCCTGAATCCTGCCCACATGATGGACAGCAAATGCTGTCCATCAAGCATTTGACTGAAGAAATGTCTTCACCTACAAACATTCAAAGCTAAGTTCCAAACAGAATGTAAAGTCATTTCCTCTGTACTATGGAGAATACAAATCGCACCTGGTCTCATAAAATGTTGGTCAATGGAACTTTCAGGAAGCAGCATGTAAAAGCTGGCTATTTTCTCCACTTCTCCAATTATCCTTGCGGTTCTCCTCTGAGCAGTCTGATCTAATGGGAGGTGTCCCTGCCTATGGCAGGGGGGTTGGAACTCGATGAGCTTTAAGGTCCCTTCCAACCCAAACTATTCTATGATTCTATTCTATGATTCTATTACCTTCTTGTGCTTAGAACTCCAAAGCTGGATCCAATATTCCAGGTGGAGACTCATGAGAGCAGAGTTAGTGGAGAGTATCATCTCTCTCAATCTGCTGGCCACACTTCTTTTCATGCAGCTCAGGATAAAGGTGGCCTTCTGGTCTGTGAACACACATTGCCAGCTCATGTTGAGCTTCTTCCACCAACAGTCAACTCCCTCTCTTCAGGGCTGCTCTCATTCCATTCTCCACTCATATAGATTCTGTATTTGTGGACGGGATTGCCTTGATTCAAGTGCAGGACTTGTTCAGCTACTCGGCTCTGGTGAGTCCTCAACTGGAGTACTGTATCCAGTTCTGGAGCTCCCAACATAAGAAGGACATTGAGCTGTTGAAGTGGGTCCAGAGAAGGGCCACGAAGATGGCAAGAGGGCTAGAGGACAGGTTGAAGGAGTTGGGGCTGTTCAGCCTGGAAAAGAGAAGGTTCAGAGGGTACTTCATAGTAGCTTCTCAATACCTGAAGGGGTCTACTGAAAGGCTGAGGTAGAACTTTTTAATAGGGTAAAGGATGGCAGGACTAGGAGTAATGGATGCAAATTGGAAGAGGAGAAATTCAGACAGGATATTCAGAGGAGATATTCAGACAGCATCACAGAGACCTGGTG